>OY735218.1:5380557-5473057 GCA_963457665.1 Thysanoteuthis rhombus
GACAGACAGATGGATAGATAGAAAGACAGACAGATTGAGGAAAGGACAAATAAATAGACAGAAGGACTGAAAATTCAGTCAGACAAAAATTACAGACAGATTCATAGACAGACAGACCAGAGGAAAATTTTTAAAAAGAAGTAAACAGTAAATCCAAGAATGAGGTCAGAAAAAAAAAGTAAGCACTGAATTAGCTCAACCATGAGATTTATATAAGGAAAAACAGATTTATATAAAGAAAGATTTGTATGAAGAATAAATACTGTTCAATAAAGACATAGAAAAACAAAGTAATTGTGTTAGAAAAGGCAAAGAGAAACTATATGGGTCAAGGTAATCCTGTGGAAAGGATAAAGATTTATGTTTTCTTATCTGTTGATATCAGCTGACAATAGTCACACACTTTGTTTTCATGTCAGCTGAACCAACACTCTAGCATTCAGCATGTTCCTTAGGCTGGGGGGCACAGTGTGTGTGTGAAGGCTTCATGTGCCCTAGGCAAGGCTTGAAATTTGTGCAGGGGTTTCATGCACCCTAGCCAAGGCTTGAAATTTGTGCAAGGGTTTTCATGTGCCCTAGGTAAGGTTTGAAATTTGCGCAGGGGTTTCATGCACCCTGACCTGAATATTTCAGTTATATTCAATTTTATTTTTACACTTTGGTTAAAGATACTTTTAGCTTGGGTATATGTGAACTATATTTACATACTTTGTCCAAGATTTACCTGTTTCAGCCGCCAAAAGAATGATAGAAATATCTCAAGTGGATTTATTTTGACAAGATGGTTGCTTGGACCCAAACCCCTCAGATAGATAGCCAGTCACAGCCACTTAATCAAAAGACATTAAGAGAACGAAAGTAAAGAGATTTATAAGAAGGTGAGGGTACATGAGGATTCTCACGGCGGATGTAAGAAAGATAGACAAGTTTAATGGTGACAGAAGAGCAGAAGGAAAATAAAAGGGTTGATGATCTTTTAGTTCCAGTATCAGGTAAAAGAAGAGAGAAAGTTAATCTAGTAAAAGAGAAAGCAATAGAAAAAGAATCCTCACTTATAAGTTAGAGGACCAAAGGTTGGTCAGCAGAGAGAGAAGTAGGGTAGAGCGACAGATATACAGGTGGCTCAGGATCAGGGCTACAGGCTATTGACCTGATCAACTAGACACACAAAGAAGGCTATCAATGTTTTTTTTTGGTTGGCTAGAGTAAAAAGAATAAAGGTTCGATTTTGAATCCTGACATGGGTCTTGTGTCTCTTGTTCCTTCCTTCCCTGCAGCAGTGTGTATACATGCAATGAAACGCAGAACGGTACAAGTCATTAAATTGTGCCACGATCATCCAACATTTCTTCAAGGATGGGAAAGGGAATATGAACTTCTTATTGTTTGCATAGATCTATCATTGGAACATCATTCACCCAGAGCACCTTTTCACGGTTCGTGACCCCCAGAACACCGGCCATTATATTTCTTTCATCCAACCATTTTGAAAAAAAGCAATTAAACAAAGCAAAAGAATAAATATAATCCAACAAACTAATTTCTCTCACCTGGTTTACTTATATTTAGTAGGATTTTCAGTTTTGTTTGCCTGCATTCAAAACATGGAATTTTGGCACAGTTTTTGGCAATGTTACTCGCATGCAAGCGGAAACGTTGTTGGTTTCTCAATTTTTATTCCAAGTTCAATAACACAGAGAACCCTGCTTTGCACATATAGGCACTTGTTGGAGGAATCATAACTTTCATTGTCTGGATAACTCTTCCTAAGAATATTTGGATTCAATAGTAACAATATGTATGCATATTTCATTATAATAATGATTTTTAAATTTTTTTTCTATTGCTTTAGATAACCCCCTGAATTAGCTTCACACACCCCAGGGGGTATGGATACCCCAAATTATGAACCCCTGACGTAGAGGCAAACCTGTTATCTAAAAGTCAAACAAGAGTTGTGCTAATTTGAGACAAAAAGCACAAGAAAGATGACGTATAATATTTAGTGGACACTGAAGCAATTCTATTTATAGTTAAGCATCAATGAGAAATACAGGTCTAGTTAGTCACTCAACAAAAAACCATTACATGACTAACGTCTTTTTGCAACATGCCAAGTCAGGATGATCGATTAAAAAATTGGAAAAAGGGGTAATCAATGAATAGATTTGCCTTTTGTTGGGCAGTGATTACTAAAAAAGTCTGAATTTAAAAAAAAAACAAGAACGAAAGCTGCTAGACACAAACTAATAACTTACATTGTAAATTGAACACAACTTTGAACTTATTTTGGGATGGAATTTTTTAAAAAAAACAGAAAACGATTTTTCCAGACATGAAAAGGAGTAAATTGAATTTTCAGCCGTCTGGTTATATTGGTGTGGTCTGTGCATGCAATAGATAGTCGGACCTAATTAAAAACTAAAGAAACTATGTTGACAGTTTTGGTTGATGCTTTCTAATAGGATATTCAATATAAAGAAAAGCAGGATTAACTAAAGATATGCTTTTTACACAAGAAACTACTTATAGAGTTCATGGGGGACAGAAGCAAACTCTGCATTTGTACACCTCCCCACATCCAAGGATCAGACTGTCTCACCAAGCAGATTTTTTTCTGTTATGTTGTTACACCCAAAATATCATTTTCTTCACATAAGAGAATAATTCTAAAAGTGAAAAATATACAAATGTTGCATTCACAGAGATACTGCTGTCTGATCCACGTTTACTCATGTTCTGACAAGGACAAGATGCAACACAAGGTCATTTTTAATGTGGGCTTCCAGCAAAATTTGCTCCAGTCCCCGCAACTACTGTTGCAAAGTTGTCCAGGCAAGCCTGACCCATCCCTTTTTGTATGATGGAATGGTCCTGCCCCTGCAGCGTACTGCTCCCCCAAGACTGGGCCGAAATATTTCTTCGAGACCACAGCACAAATCTTAGACCTCTTGTGCACAGCAATATCAAGCCTCAGTAAGCCATCATTGGCTAAGTACCAGCCCAAAGCTCCCGAAGTGTGCACTATGAACAGATACTACACTCTGAACCTCGGCAATGGGCCTTGAAGTGACATTTTGATCCAAAACAGAGGCTGTACTGATTCATACATTAATATTAGGAAAAGCATAGGTCCATCACTCCTTCCCCCAGCTATTAGTAAAATAGCAGGGCACACTAGGTCTCAAGCCTCAATTTGCAACCAGTGTAGAAGGAGAACTCTGAATTCCAAACCAAGGGTGGAATCTACTCATCTCGCTATGGCTAAAAAAGCAAAAAAATGTATGGAGATGGGTCTTGCAATCCTGTCTTATAAAAACCAACTTGCTAGAAATGATCAGTGCCCAAACTGAAGGACTAATCGGATTCAGAACCATACTAGTTAATGAAATAAAGTTGTAAAACAAAATAGCAAAATAGTAAATTATTTTCTGAATTGGATTTGAAGGACTATTGCTTTGAGGCATTCTAAGACAGAGAAAGCCACTGAATGGGAAAATAAATAACCAACAAATGAAAAGTTCCTCGTGAATTCTTCAATGAGAGGAAAGTAAAAGAAAATGAAATCTGATTCAACAGCAACATAAAGAGAATCTTTTAAAAAGAAAAAACAGAATGTAATGCAATTTTTTTCTGAATAGTCAGTACATCGACAAATGTAAAACTAATAATCTTGTTCAGCAGAAGTAAAAAAAAAAAAAAACGAAAGAATACGGGTGTGGTTGGTCACTTGATTAGACTTATGACCAATGTCTTTTGGCAGTATGCCGTATTGGAGATGATCAACTAAAGAATTGAAAATGGGAAAATCAATGAATAAATTATTTCACTTGCCTTTTGTTGAGCAGTGGTCACGAAAAAGCCTGAATTTCCCCAAAACAAGCATGAATGCTACTAGATATAAAGTAAGAGTCCAATTTAGCATAAACTTACATTTTAAATTGACCTCCATCATCCACTAAATTTTTTGGAGGGGGGAATTCTTTTTCTTTCTATTCATAATTATGTTTGAATTTTCAATTTTCAGCCATCTAGCTCTGTTGTTGTAGTCTGTATGCACAATAGATAGATAGAAAGTCAACCAGCCAGATTCACTTGAAAAATTCAGAAACCTGTGTCAATGTTGACAGTTTTTAATAAAGAAAACTTTTCTTTTTCTTTTAAAAGATATAATTCTTTTGGACTAGAGTAAGCGTTGTTTGCAGCCAATTGGGTAAATGGTTTTTCTTTGACCCCAAAACCATGTTTGACCCCTGAGTCATCATCTGATCAAGCAGCAAGAGTATGAAACTTTAAGCTCAATTTTGAAAATTTCAAAGTAAATCAATTTAAAAGAAATGGCAGTTCTGTTTAGCTTATTTTTACAATTTTGATATTTACAGTTTTATATTATTGACATTGAGAGACATTTTCCATTGATCAGTTTTTCAAAAACCAAAATTATCACTAAAACTGTCAACATAGGTTTCTTCAGTTTTTAAGCTGGTCTGACTGGTTGGCTATGCATGTATCACAATTGAGGCTGCATCAATGGAGCTAGAGGGCTGAAATTTTCAATATTTACTCCTTATTACGTCAATAAACCCCAATATTTTTGTTTTGTAAAAATAACCCCCAGCTACTTAGTGGGGGTATAATCTTACAATGTAAACTTATGTTAAATTGCTCCCTAGTTCAACTGTATTCATGCTTGTTGTTTTGAAAATTCAGACATTTGTTCCACTGCCTAACAAAGTGTGAGTAGTAACTTATTCATTGATCACCCTTTTTTTCCATAAATTGATCACCCCACCACAGTATGCAGCCAAAACATTGATCACTTGACAGTTTGTACAGGGTGAATAACCAGACTTGTTAATTATTTTGATTTCATTCTGAAAGGTAAAATAGTATGCAAGATCTTCAAACCTTTATTCTCAGGCAGTGGTTCTCAACCTTTTTAACCAGGCACCCTTTTCACCAATTTCCAAATGCCATTGCCCTTTTCTAAGTTTTCCAAGTGCTTTTTATACTACCAGTGCCAAAAGATCAATATTCCAAGAGTTTGAATCTGCCAATCTGTGGTCTCAATCCCTCCCCCTCTCACACTGAAACCCTAAAATTGCCCCCAGGGATAGTGGCAATTTCCCCCTTATTGAGAACTTCTGTTCTGGGAGAAAAAATCATTTGCCTTTTATTAACAGCATTGTCCCTTGTAAATTGAAAAAAATGTTCAATCAAGAAATGCGAGTCCTTATATTACAAAACAGATCATAATTACAGGTCTCAATAGAAACCATCATGTAACCAATGTCTTTTGGCTGCATGCCTTGTTGGGAGTAATCAATGAAAAAAGTTGGGGAAAAGGGTATTTTTCTTGCCTTTTGTTTTGGCAGTGAACATTAACAAGTCTGAATTTTCATTAAAAAAAAGAAGGCACAAATTAAGGGATCGATTTTGCATAAACTTACATTGTAAATTGAACCCTTGACTAAAAACTTACTGGGGGAGCGGTAAATAAAACAAATAAAAAAATGTTTTTTCTAGATATAGTAAAGAGTAAAGCCAGCCAGCCAGCCAGCCAGCCAACTGGACCCACTTAGAAAACTGAAGAAACCTATGTTGACAGTTTTGATTGGTGGTTATCTGGCTAAGACGCTGTGAGTAAACTTAAAGAAAGAAGGTCAAGATGAAGATTTCAAGAGAAAAAATTTGACAGAAAGTAGTTTATAGAACCCACTAACTGTCAACCAAAACTGCCCATCAGTCAACATACATCTTTTCACTTTCTAAGTGGTTCTGCCTGGCTGGCTGTCTATGTATTGGTCATATCTACAGGCTGTGCCAATGGAGCTAAAGGGCTGAAAATGTAAATATTTACTCCTTATTATACCTAGAATCTCCATGAGACCCTCAAAAGAAGAAGAAATCAAGCGAAGAATCACACTAGGATGGCAAGCCTTTGGCAGAGCTAGCTCAACCTTCAAAAATAATAAGATCCCATTAATCCTAAAGAGAAGGCTGTACGACCAATGCATCCTCCCAATAGTCACTTATGGAGCTGAAACATGGAACTTAACCAAGAGACAGACCCGTAAGCTGAGAACCATGCAACGTGCACATGAAAGAATAATGCTGGGCCTCACATAGAGAGACCACAAAACAGCACAGTATATCTGGGAAAAGACAAGAGTTAGAGACATCATAGAATCCATTCAAAATTTCAAATGGCGGTGGGCTGGCCATGTTGCAAGAATGGCAGACAATCGATGGACATCACGACTCACAACATGGATTCCCCGAGACCACATGCGCAACCGAGGCCGGCAAAATGTTAGATGGAGAGACGAGCTAGACAAGTTCAGGAAGTACTGGCTCCGTGACGCCCATGATAGAGAAGTTGGCAAATCCTGGGGAAGGTTTATGTCCAACGATGGACGCTAAAAGACTGATGATGATGATGATGATGATACCTAGAAAAAATTTTTTAAAATCTTTTTTAAAAATTCAGACTTTTTTGTGATCTCTGCCCAACAGATCAGTCCAGTGCTGAACAGATACTATTTTCACATGAACCATTCTGAAAACGCTGGGCCAATAGAGCTAGGGGGCTGAAAATACAAATATTTACTCTTTATCATGTCAACAAAATAGGGTTATTTTTTTCACTTTTTAAAATTTGTTGTTTTTTTTTTTTTTGTGATCCCCAGACATCAGAGATGGTTTTTATTGAGTGATTAACAAGACATGTTATTGTTTTCTTTTTTTTTTCATTTTTCTTTTCATTGCAATACTTGATTGGAATTAAAGATAGCTGTGAATCCAGATGGTTCAGGAACTGCAGCTTTATTGAAACAACAGTTATTCAAACAGAAATAATACATGTTAATAAACTAAGGTGGCTGCTGAGGGTGACATTCATTTTCTATGAAAGGAATTTCAACCCTCTGGCAGCAAAGAAGATTATTGAATTTTCCAACTAGGTACCAGAAACGTGACAATATAAAACCTTGCATGGTCACACGTGGGAGAGATTAAACAAGAACAGGCATGACTGCTGCAGGGTCAAACTCCACTCCTACTTCTATCGCGACTGAAGATGATTGTATTTATATTGTATACGTGATAAATAAATAATTGATGAAAAATATATGACTTGTTAGTTTGGCTCAGTTGATAAGAGAGCTGTCCACTGCAACCTTGGTAGTGATTTCAATTCATGGTAGGGGAATGTTAATTTTTCATATCAGACAAAAAAACAGTGAAAAGTTTAATCCCCTTAATCAGGTAATTGTTCTTGTTATAACAGAAAAACCAAGTCGAATCCAGTCTCGGATTTGGATTGGGGTTTGACAAAAATCACACACATGCGCACAAACCTTTTTATAATCATGAATTCAATATGAATCTAATTCCTGATTAAAATGATTTTTTATGTATTATATATGATTACTTACCTTTCAAAACAGATGAATCTTTGGAGTTTCAATGTATAAACTTGATATAAACAATTATATCCTTTGAATAAGCTTTTCTAGCGAACATTAAGAGACCTGAAAAACAAAGCAAAAGAAAATGAGGTGAGATTTTGGTAAGTAAATTGAGGAAAGTCAGGGTCTGATTATGTACATTAGGTTGTTTTCAATATCAAATTTTTCAAGAATATTACTATCATTATTACTAAAGTACCCATAAAAATGACAGTATCAATTACATAAGAAAGTCATGTTTATCAAGTGAGTCAAATACTATCTGACCTCTTTCTCAATAACAGGAATACAAATTTACAATATCTTATCAATTTTTAATTTTTAATCGCTATTTATCACAACCTTCATTTAGGTCATCATTTTACAGCTACTAGTAAATGGTACAAAGAGAAATAAAGAGTAAACCTGTGGAGAAAATCAAACTCACTTCCTTCACGCTTGAGGGAAGTCCAGTTTATACGTGGGTGCTATAACCACTTTTGCCACGGAGGCTTTTACGGCTACTAGTAAATGGTACAAAGAGAAATAAAGAGTAAACCTGTGGAGAAAATCAAACTCACTTCCTTCACGCTTGAGGGAAGTCCAGTTTATACGTGGGTGCTATAACCACTTTTGCCACGGAGGCTTTTACGGCTACTAGTAAATGGTACAAAGAGAAATAAAGAGTAAACCTGTGGTGAAAATCAAACTCACTTCTTTCATGCTAGAGGGAAGTCCAGTTTATACGTGGGTGCTATAACCACTTTTGCCACGGAGGCTTTTACGGCTACTAGTAAATGGTACAAAGAGAAATAAAGAGTAAACCTGTGGAGAAAATCAAACTCACTTCCTTCACGCTTGAGGGAAGTCCAGTTTATACGTGGGTGCTATAACCACTTTTGCCACGGAGGCTTTTACGGCTACTAGTAAATGGTACAAAGAGAAATAAAGAGTAAACCTGTGGTGAAAATCAAACTCACTTCTTTCATGCTAGAGGGAAGTCCAGTTTATACGTGGGTGCTATAACCACTTTTGCCACGGAGGCTTTTACGGCTACTAGTAAATGGTACAAAGAGAAATAAAGAGTAAACCTGTGGAGAAAATCAAACTCACTTCCTTCACGCTTGAGGGAAGTCCAGTTTATACGTGGGTGCTATAACCACTTTTGCCACGGAGGCTTTTACGGCTACTAGTAAATGGTACAAAGAGAAATAAAGAGTAAACCTGTGGAGAAAATCAAACTCACTTCCTTCACGCTTGAGGGAAGTCCAGTTTATACGTGGGTGCTATAACCACTTTTGCCACGGAGGCTTTTACGGCTACTAGTAAATGGTACAAAGAGAAATAAAGAGTAAACCTGTGGTGAAAATCAAACTCACTTCTTTCATGCTAGAGGGAAGTCCAGTTTATACGTGGGTGCTATAACCACTTTTGCCACGGAGGCTTTTACGGCTACTAGTAAATGGTACAAAGAGAAATAAAGAGTAAACCTGTGGAGAAAATCAAACTCACTTCCTTCACGCTTGAGGGAAGTCCAGTTTATACGTGGGTGCTATAACCACTTTTGCCACGGAGGCTTTTACGGCTACTAGTAAATGGTACAAAGAGAAATAAAGAGTAAACCTGTGGAGAAAATCAAACTCACTTCCTTCACGCTTGAGGGAAGTCCAGTTTATACGTGGGTGCTATAACCACTTTTGCCACGGAGGCTTTTACAGCTACTAGTAAATGGTACAAAGAGAAATAAAGAGTAAACCTGTGGAGAAAATCAAACTCACTTCCTTCACGCTTGAGGGAAGTCCAGTTTATACGTGGGTGCTATAACCACTTTTGCCACGGAGGCTTTTACGGCTACTAGTAAATGGTACAAAGAGAAATAAAGAGTAAACCTGTGGTGAAAATCAAACTCACTTCTTTCATGCTAGAGGGAAGTCCAGTTTATACGTGGGTGCTATAACCACTTTTGCCACGGAGGCTTTTACGGCTACTAGTAAATGGTACAAAGAGAAATAAAGAGTAAACCTGTGGAGAAAATCAAACTCACTTCCTTCACGCTTGAGGGAAGTCCAGTTTATACGTGGGTGCTATAACCACTTTTGCCACGGAGGCTTTTACGGCTACTAGTAAATGGTACAAAGAGAAATAAAGAGTAAACCTGTGGAGAAAATCAAACTCACTTCTTTCATGCTAGAGGGAAGTCCAGTTTATACGTGGGTGCTATAACCACTTTTGCCACGGAGGCTTTTACGGCTACTAGTAAATGGTACAAAGAGAAATAAAGAGTAAACCTGTGGAGAAAATCAAACTCACTTCCTTCACGCTTGAGGGAAGTCCAGTTTATACGTGGGTGCTATAACCACTTTTGCCACGGAGGCTTTTACGGCTACTAGTAAATGGTACAAAGAGAAATAAAGAGTAAACCTGTGGAGAAAATCAAACTCACTTCCTTCACGCTTGAGGGAAGTCCAGTTTATACGTGGGTGCTATAACCACTTTTGCCACGGAGGCTTTTACGGCTACTAGTAAATGGTACAAAGAGAAATAAAGAGTAAACCTGTGGTGAAAATCAAACTCACTTCTTTCATGCTAGAGGGAAGTCCAGTTTATACGTGGGTGCTATAACCACTTTTGCCACGGAGGCTTTTACGGCTACTAGTAAATGGTACAAAGAGAAATAAAGAGTAAACCTGTGGAGAAAATCAAACTCACTTCCTTCACGCTTGAGGGAAGTCCAGTTTATACGTGGGTGCTATAACCACTTTTGCCACGGAGGCTTTTACGGCTACTAGTAAATGGTACAAAGAGAAATAAAGAGTAAACCTGTGGAGAAAATCAAACTCACTTCCTTCACGCTTGAGGGAAGTCCAGTTTATACGTGGGTGCTATAACCACTTTTGCCACGGAGGCTTTTACAGCTACTAGTAAATGGTACAAAGAGAAATAAAGAGTAAACCTGTGGAGAAAATCAAACTCACTTCCTTCACGCTTGAGGGAAGTCCAGTTTATACGTGGGTGCTATAACCACTTTTGCCACGGAGGCTTTTACGGCTACTAGTAAATGGTACAAAGAGAAATAAAGAGTAAACCTGTGGTGAAAATCAAACTCACTTCTTTCATGCTAGAGGGAAGTCCAGTTTATACGTGGGTGCTATAACCACTTTTGCCACGGAGGCTTTTACGGCTACTAGTAAATGGTACAAAGAGAAATAAAGAGTAAACCTGTGGAGAAAATCAAACTCACTTCCTTCACGCTTGAGGGAAGTCCAGTTTATACGTGGGTGCTATAACCACTTTTGCCACGGAGGCTTTTACGGCTACTAGTAAATGGTACAAAGAGAAATAAAGAGTAAACCTGTGGTGAAAATCAAACTCACTTCTTTCATGCTAGAGGGAAGTCCAGTTTATACGTGGGTGCTATAACCACTTTTGCCACGGAGGCTTTTACGGCTACTAGTAAATGGTACAAAGAGAAATAAAGAGTAAACCTGTGGAGAAAATCAAACTCACTTCCTTCACGCTTGAGGGAAGTCCAGTTTATACGTGGGTGCTATAACCACTTTTGCCACGGAGGCTTTTACGGCTACTAGTAAATGGTACAAAGAGAAATAAAGAGTAAACCTGTGGTGAAAATCAAACTCACTTCTTTCATGCTAGAGGGAAGTCCAGTTTATACGTGGGTGCTATAACCACTTTTGCCACGGAGGCTTTTACGGCTACTAGTAAATGGTACAAAGAGAAATAAAGAGTAAACCTGTGGAGAAAATCAAACTCACTTCCTTCACGCTTGAGGGAAGTCCAGTTTATACGTGGGTGCTATAACCACTTTTGCCACGGAGGCTTTTACGGCTACTAGTAAATGGTACAAAGAGAAATAAAGAGTAAACCTGTGGAGAAAATCAAACTCACTTCCTTCACGCTTGAGGGAAGTCCAGTTTATACGTGGGTGCTATAACCACTTTTGCCACGGAGGCTTTTACGGCTACTAGTAAATGGTACAAAGAGAAATAAAGAGTAAACCTGTGGTGAAAATCAAACTCACTTCTTTCATGCTAGAGGGAAGTCCAGTTTATACGTGGGTGCTATAACCACTTTTGCCACGGAGGCTTTTACGGCTACTAGTAAATGGTACAAAGAGAAATAAAGAGTAAACCTGTGGAGAAAATCAAACTCACTTCCTTCACGCTTGAGGGAAGTCCAGTTTATACGTGGGTGCTATAACCACTTTTGCCACGGAGGCTTTTACGGCTACTAGTAAATGGTACAAAGAGAAATAAAGAGTAAACCTGTGGTGAAAATCAAACTCACTTCTTTCATGCTAGAGGGAAGTCCAGTTTATACGTGGGTGCTATAACCACTTTTGCCACGGAGGCTTTTACGGCTACTAGTAAATGGTACAAAGAGAAATAAAGAGTAAACCTGTGGAGAAAATCAAACTCACTTCCTTCACGCTTGAGGGAAGTCCAGTTTATACGTGGGTGCTATAACCACTTTTGCCACGGAGGCTTTTACGGCTACTAGTAAATGGTACAAAGAGAAATAAAGAGTAAACCTGTGGAGAAAATCAAACTCACTTCCTTCACGCTTGAGGGAAGTCCAGTTTATACGTGGGTGCTATAACCACTTTTGCCACGGAGGCTTTTACGGCTACTAGTAAATGGTACAAAGAGAAATAAAGAGTAAACCTGTGGAGAAAATCAAACTCACTTCCTTCACGCTTGAGGGAAGTCCAGTTTATACGTGGGTGCTATAACCACTTTTGCCACGGAGGCTTTTACGGCTACTAGTAAATGGTACAAAGAGAAATAAAGAGTAAACCTGTGGAGAAAATCAAACTCACTTCCTTCACGCTTGAGGGAAGTCCAGTTTATACGTGGGTGCTATAACCACTTTTGCCACGGAGGCTTTTACGGCTACTAGTAAATGGTACAAAGAGAAATAAAGAGTAAATCTGTGGTGAAAATCAAACTCACTTCCTTCACGCTAGAGGGAAGTCCAGTTTATACGTGGGTGCTATAACCACTTTTGCCACGGAGGCTTTTACAGCTACTAGTAAATGGTACAAAGAGAAATAAAGAGTAAACCTGTGGAGAAAATCAAACTCACTTCCTTCACGCTTGAGGGAAGTCCAGTTTATACGTGGGTGCTATAACCACTTTTGCCACGGAGGCTTTTACGGCTACTAGTAAATGGTACAAAGAGAAATAAAGAGTAAACCTGTGGTGAAAATCAAACTCACTTCTTTCATGCTAGAGGGAAGTCCAGTTTATACGTGGGTGCTATAACCACTTTTGCCACGGAGGCTTTTACGGCTACTAGTAAATGGTACAAAGAGAAATAAAGAGTAAACCTGTGGAGAAAATCAAACTCACTTCCTTCACGCTTGAGGGAAGTCCAGTTTATACGTGGGTGCTATAACCACTTTTGCCACGGAGGCTTTTACGGCTACTAGTAAATGGTACAAAGAGAAATAAAGAGTAAACCTGTGGTGAAAATCAAACTCACTTCTTTCATGCTAGAGGGAAGTCCAGTTTATACGTGGGTGCTATAACCACTTTTGCCACGGAGGCTTTTACGGCTACTAGTAAATGGTACAAAGAGAAATAAAGAGTAAACCTGTGGAGAAAATCAAACTCACTTCCTTCACGCTTGAGGGAAGTCCAGTTTATACGTGGGTGCTATAACCACTTTTGCCACGGAGGCTTTTACGGCTACTAGTAAATGGTACAAAGAGAAATAAAGAGTAAACCTGTGGTGAAAATCAAACTCACTTCTTTCATGCTAGAGGGAAGTCCAGTTTATACGTGGGTGCTATAACCACTTTTGCCACGGAGGCTTTTACGGCTACTAGTAAATGGTACAAAGAGAAATAAAGAGTAAACCTGTGGAGAAAATCAAACTCACTTCCTTCACGCTTGAGGGAAGTCCAGTTTATACGTGGGTGCTATAACCACTTTTGCCACGGAGGCTTTTACGGCTACTAGTAAATGGTACAAAGAGAAATAAAGAGTAAACCTGTGGAGAAAATCAAACTCACTTCCTTCACGCTTGAGGGAAGTCCAGTTTATACGTGGGTGCTATAACCACTTTTGCCACGGAGGCTTTTACGGCTACTAGTAAATGGTACAAAGAGAAATAAAGAGTAAACCTGTGGTGAAAATCAAACTCACTTCTTTCATGCTAGAGGGAAGTCCAGTTTATACGTGGGTGCTATAACCACTTTTGCCACGGAGGCTTTTACGGCTACTAGTAAATGGTACAAAGAGAAATAAAGAGTAAACCTGTGGAGAAAATCAAACTCACTTCCTTCACGCTTGAGGGAAGTCCAGTTTATACGTGGGTGCTATAACCACTTTTGCCACGGAGGCTTTTACGGCTACTAGTAAATGGTACAAAGAGAAATAAAGAGTAAACCTGTGGTGAAAATCAAACTCACTTCTTTCATGCTAGAGGGAAGTCCAGTTTATACGTGGGTGCTATAACCACTTTTGCCACGGAGGCTTTTACGGCTACTAGTAAATGGTACAAAGAGAAATAAAGAGTAAACCTGTGGAGAAAATCAAACTCACTTCCTTCACGCTTGAGGGAAGTCCAGTTTATACGTGGGTGCTATAACCACTTTTGCCACGGAGGCTTTTACGGCTACTAGTAAATGGTACAAAGAGAAATAAAGAGTAAACCTGTGGAGAAAATCAAACTCACTTCCTTCACGCTTGAGGGAAGTCCAGTTTATACGTGGGTGCTATAACCACTTTTGCCACGGAGGCTTTTACGGCTACTAGTAAATGGTACAAAGAGAAATAAAGAGTAAACCTGTGGAGAAAATCAAACTCACTTCCTTCACGCTTGAGGGAAGTCCAGTTTATACGTGGGTGCTATAACCACTTTTGCCACGGAGGCTTTTACGGCTACTAGTAAATGGTACAAAGAGAAATAAAGAGTAAACCTGTGGAGAAAATCAAACTCACTTCCTTCACGCTTGAGGGAAGTCCAGTTTATACGTGGGTGCTATAACCACTTTTGCCACGGAGGCTTTTACGGCTACTAGTAAATGGTACAAAGAGAAATAAAGAGTAAATCTGTGGTGAAAATCAAACTCACTTCCTTCACGCTAGAGGGAAGTCCAGTTTATACGTGGGTGCTATAACCACTTTTGCCACGGAGGCTTTTGCAACTACTAGTAAATGGTGCAAAGAGAAATAAAGAGTAAATCTGTGGTGAAAATCAAACTCACTTCCTTCATGCTTGAGGGAAATCCAGTTTATACGTGGGTGCTATAACCACTTTTGCCACAGAGGCTTTTATAGCTTGCAGAAGCCAATTTTCAACTTTAGAACTTACTCCTTATTCTGACTATTGACACCATGTTTGTTGTTTCCATTTGCATTATCAAACCATTCTTTATTATATATCCTCATTATTAAATGAAGGAACTCAATCTTTTGACTACTCTTTATCTTCATCCTAATTTTTGTTGCTTTAATCACAACTCAGATTAGGGCCATCATTCTACCACTACAACCAAACAGTGTGACAGGATTGACATAGAATGACAAACCGAATCAAAGTTGTGATAAAAATAACTAAAAAATTAAGACAAAGATAAAAAGTAGTCAAAATTGATGAAATATCAAGTAAGAAGTAAGAAAATTAAGTGAGGCATAACCTAACTGGCTTTTAAGACCTCTCTCTCAATAACACAAATACACATGTTCTTAAGATTCTTTATTGCTCAGAGGTGGCTGCTCTTCACAAATATTTATTGCTGTTTGCTGCTGCTGCAGTCCATCTCCTCACCAATAACATCCTTTTTTTCTGCAGAACCTTCAATATCCGTAGATATTCCAAGAGACATCAAGCCTGGCTAAAGGCAAAAATAAGCAATATTGGTTAATTACCAGTTCCACAGACTCTTCTCCCTGGAGGGCAAGAGTTCATTACAAGCTCTAATACTGTCCAATATCTCAAAGTACAGCTCAGTATTCATCCCCCGCCACCAGTCTCTAGGAATCAGTGTATAGCCATATGTCGACTTGTGTCCAGGTTATGTTGTATAGACCCAACTCAATCTGAACATGTCGATCATTACAGGGTGAAGTGAAATATATACATTCTACAACATAAGATACTATGACCAGGGGCAGAGCCAGGTCAAAAATTGGTGGGAGGCGGGGGCAATTTTTTCATCCTAAACCAACCTTGAAAATGTATCAAAAAATGCAAAATGAACTAAAAAAATTTTTAGCCATTGTATGGTTAAAAATGGCTAAAAATTAACAAAAATTGCAAAATAAAATGGGGCAGCTCATTAGATTTCTTTGCTGCTTGAACCAGAAAAGCACTTGATTGGCAACACTGGTTTGCAACATATGTATCATAGTTTTATCAAAATGTAAATTCCTAGTTTCATGATTTTTTTAAAGTTTTATATTCATTTCCATCTTTTTGCCTGACTAGCCTTACCCTACCCCCACCCCCAACCTTTTCATTTCAACACTAATTACAAGGGTCAGTCTTGATGAAGTTGGAGGGTCTGGACTCCACCAGTGACCATGACACATATATATTCTTCTTTGTCTTTCCAGAAAGAAAGGAAAGAACAAATGTCATTCATTACATTTATTTTTCTAATTATTACTTTAGAAAGCTAATAATAATACAATGGAAATTTTTATTATTTACACCTGAGCCATAGGACTGCAATGACTGAAATTCTTGTCATCCACAGTTGATGGGTTATAAGTTCTTATGGGAGCATATCTGCGATCAGAAACAAGTCAGTCAGTTGTAAGTCAACAAATGACTGTGTTAGAAAACAAGTTCTTATGATTTAGTTGTGATTAGTGCCTTTACGCTGGCTCTGGCATCATGTCGTTTCTGCCTGGACTTCATACGTCACAAGTTTCTCCGTCTCAGCTAGTTCTTTGAAGTTTGTGATATGCGAAATAGAATTAGTTGCGACAAGCTCCCAAAGTGGCATCACTCACTCTATTTCACTCCTTTATCTTTTTCCATTTCATATTAAATTGTTATATAAATATAGGCTGGTCTCATTTGCGGAAATCTCCCTACCCTCTTATTAAGCTACCTAACCACCCTTTCTCCTCTCTCCCTTCTCAACCTCTTTTTAAACTAATGAACTTTCCTTTGTCTCTTCTCTCTTCCTACCCCCTCAGTAAACTACCTCACTAATTCCTCCCCTTTTTCTTTCTACCATCTTATTTTACATTAGAGCATAACATTGGAACCTAGGAAGGAACAAGCAGAACATTATTATAGATTAAATTCTCAAATTCTGTCATATCCATAATGGGTATACACTGATAGCAGCATTTTAAGATTGTCAGTGAATGTAAGAGGTGCTTATACAATTGGATGACCTCAAAGGCATTGGATCCAGGGAGTGTCAAAAATGCTCAAGTCCCGAAGCTGTTGACCATCTCCCCTACAACATCTCGCAATACACATGGAAGATAAAATCAAAATAATTAAAGTGCTCAAGTGCTACTCTCTAATAGAATGTCACACTGGTAAGATATTTTTTTAAAAAAGAGGGGCAAAACAAAGAAGTGCCTTCAACTTGCATAGCAGAGATGAAAGGAAGGAGGTAGGAAAGTATGGGATCAGTTGCCAAATTGGCCATTTTCTGCCAGATTTGGCTGATTTTCTGCTAATGAAATTCATTAGTCAATAAAACCTGATAAATGTAATAAAAGTAAATACACAACTTTTATTAATAATTTAATTGGAAGTTTTGTTTATCAAATCACTCACAAAGAGTCTATATTTCTAGGTAATTTCAGATGATTTGAACCGGTACACATGCCGGCTATGGTAATTCATTGATAAGAGGTACAGATATAGTTATTTTCTTTGAATAAGTTAGTTGGAAATGGAAAAATCTAGCTGATTTATAGACAGTTTTAGCTCTTAATAACAAACCATATGATAGGGAGGAATTTTTTTTTAACCTGTGTCAAACTTTGAGGACAATAGAGTCAAGAATTAAATTGACTTTTTTCTATCGGGTTTAATTTTTTAAACTGTGGAATTTCCGTGAGTGCTAGTATATGATGAAAAGGTTGATTGACATGTTTTCTGTACAATCAACTGTCACATTGCAGAATGTAAATATTTGTTCTGGTGTTTTAGTACACGTATATTTTAGCTGGTTTAGCTGGAAATGGTAGGATTTAGCTGACTTTAGCCTTTTTTTAAAAACAGTTTTAACTATAAATACCAAACAATACTTGGAAACAAATTGGAGGATAGAAAAGTATTTATTTTATGCAGCGTCGACTTTGGTTTTTCGAGTTTGATATTTTTTAAATCAAGGAATTTCCACAGGTCACTACGAGTAAAAATAATAGAAGTGGAAGTATTTCAATTTAAAATAGAAATGTGAAAGAAATTAGTTAGTTACTCAATAGAGATTGTCATGTGAGCAATGTCTTTTGGCAACTTGCTGGGTTGGCGTTGATCAATTAAAAAATTAGAAAAAGGGTCATCAATGAATAAGATACGTCTTTCACCTTTTTGGGTCAGTGATCACTAAAAAAAATCTTTATTTACAAAAAAAACATGCAGGCACAGAATAAGGGATTAATTTAGAATAAAAATTACAAATTGACCCCTCCCCCTCAACACCTACTTTGAGGGTGAATTTAAAAAAACAGAAAGAAGTTTTTTTCTAGATATGATAAGGGGTGAATGTTGAAATTTTCAGCCCTGTAGCTACATTGATGCAGCCTGTATATGCATACATGCATGCATAGCCTGCCAGACCAGCTTGAAAACTGAGAGAAACTTATGTTGACAATTTTGGTGACAGTTTTTGTTGACAGTTTCTAAAAGAATTTAATATTCTGAAAGTGATTAAATTGATACCAACCTTGTGATGAGCAGTCACGTGTAATTTTTTTTTTTTCATTATAGTCAATGTTTAATGTAATGACACCTTCTTGAGGCATGCAATTTTATATTAAAGAAGACCTGGATAGATTTTGTAGAGGGAGAAAAAAACATGTTTGATTTTGAAAGAGTAACTTTTCCCCCAGTCCCTGAGGGTAGGTTTGCCAAAGTTTATGCCGCCACATTCGGCACAGATAAGAATTGGTTTCTGGTTCTTTGGAATTGGTTTATTGATTTCGAAAAGGAAATTCTCAACACAAGCAACAATTTTTTTTTTCTTCTGCAATTTGCAATAACACTTTTCAGAAGGTGAAAAGAGAAAAAAGAAAATAGAAAGCAAACGTTCAATAGTCACTTGTCAATGCAATATCTCGATATCACTTGAAAGTGATGCTATTTTTTATTTGTTATTTGTTTAAGCCAATGGTTCTTAAACAGGAGGGGCTATGCTTACTCTCTCTGGAGGGGTCATCAGTAATTTCAAGTGGGGACACAAAAATGCAGAAAAAAAGTAAGGATATCAGTAATTATTTTTGGAATTCTCTTAACAGCTGCTTGCATGATATCATTATGAATATAATGTATTAATTTTCATATGATATACCAATTTAATGATTCTAGATCGCCCATAAATGAGTACACCCATACCATTTTTTTTCATAGGAAGTTGATTTACGTCAAACCCAACATAGCAGGATTTTATCATTTCTAATCGAACATTACAAAATCAAACAGATATTATCAGGTATGTTTGGTTTAGAAGAAAATGAACTTCCTGTGGAAAAAGTGGTCAAGATGTACTTCTTAAGCACGATTCTGTAAATTGCATTACCTGTTTCAAAATAATCATGCTTTTTTTTTTAATTTACAGGAATAAACAAGGAAACTGAATACACTCTATTGTCTTTAACTTTCAGAAGAGTCATCAACTTTTCTTCAATCCAATCTCTTCTTCCCATTTTTGATGCTGTCAACACAACATTTAATTCAAGAAAAAGACACAAACATTTTTTTTCCCCAATGCAAAAAAAATGGTCAAACATGATGCCATTGGTGTACCTAGCACAGCAGAAAAATGTTCTGGTTGCAATATTAATGACCACAATTATCTTTGCCAAAATGAGGTTTTGCCTAATTTCTTAGCAACAAGAAAATAAAAGGTTTGCTTCAATAGAATTATACACCTGACAAGGGCCGAAGAATGGTTTGGCTCCAACATTGAGAGAGAGAGACAGAGAGAGAGAGAGAGATCGGAGACAGAGAGAAATGGTAGAGAAAAAAGTGAGAGAGAGAGAGAGAGAGAGAGAGAAAATGAGAGAAAAACTTTTCCTAACAACCAGTAGGGCTGATCTGAACATTTTATAGTCATAATATAATGAATGGTTGACAATATCACAAGTATCCTTGGTTTAACTACCACTTACCCTTGATGATCACCCATTTAGGTAATGACCAGACTTGATGTTGCTTAACTTTGGTGATCTTACAAGATTTGATCCTTTATGATTGTGCAATATGATTAAACAAAAAAAATACTACTTCCAAATTATATCCCCTGTAGATAAATAGAAACTAAAAAGCACTCAGAAAGCACCTACCTCCATTAGCACTAAACATTAAATTAAAAACTTAATGAAAATCAGTGCATAGATAGATAGGATGCAGGTTTTTTTCAATTTTCCATACTTAGGACTATCGTCTTAATGAATGAAAAAAAATCTCTCTCATCCCAACACAGAAATTTCTGGATCTATCCCAAAATTTAATCAATTCTTCCTTAACCTATGGTCCACCTTTCCACGAAATGTCATTGAAATCCATAGAGAAGTTTTGGAACATTGTGCAGACAGACATGAGTGAATACATATACCTCCTCCAACATTGTTGGCAGAGACAAAAGAAGAATCCTGAAAGAGAGGAACCAAGTAGAATCCTGAAAGAGACGAGGATAAACAATGATTCAGTTGTCAAGCAGCAGCAGCAGCAACAGACAAGAATAGAGTCCTGAGACTTTTATTAATAGACAACTATTGATTCTTTTTACTCTGTTGGGGGAAACAGAGTGTCCGATTAAGGAGACACATGGCTGCAAGAATCATTTCATTAGAAATGATTGTCAAATAGTTATATTAAAAGACAACGGTGGACCATTTCCATTTGGAAAGATATAAAGAAAACTAGCATTCCAAGGGAAATTATGAATCACCACCACCTATGTACCCTGCTTTTTACCTTGTAAATTAAGCAGTGGTGGTGGTGGTAACATCAAGTTACTTTGATGAAAATACTACCAGTATGGTCTGAATCATAAATTTATGATTAAAAAAAAAAAAAATCTAAAAAACAGTCTGGTTAGTCACTGGAGGGTAATCAATTAAAAAAAAACGGAAAAAGGGGTGATCTAGAAATAAGTTAATTTTTTGCCTTTGTTGGGTTGTGATCACTAAAAAGTAGTACAAATTTTTAAAAAAACAAGCACAAATGCTGCTGGACACAAACTAAGGGACCAATTTGGCATAAATTTTCATTGAAAACCCAACTCCCCAATACAAACCTATTTAGAGGGCAAATTATCAAAAAACATCTTACAAGATCATTGAGGGAAAAGAGTGTGTAAAATTTCAAGTTTCTACTATAAACTGTAAGGGCTGGATAAAGTCAGGATAGATAGATATATACATATCTATAAATATCAGAACACATGAATAATCTAAACTCAATAACAATGATTAAACTGGTCTATTGTAGGTAGCAGTGATCAAAAGAAATCCCTTTTTGTTCACAACTAAATTCTGTTTCTTAATTTACCTCTGTTGATGAAGAGGTATTTATACTCACACAATACAAATTAGGAATACAATATAATGTAATATCTGATGTGTGATGGGTTTATCTCATAAATTGCTTGATACATTCAAGATAGAACATTAAGTTGAGTTAGAGTAGAGCTTAGAATATGATGAAATAAAAGATTCGCTACACGAACATGTTCAAATGTTCTGGCACATGTGCATCTGTTTGAACAGTGAAACTCCATGTTATCTATGCCTAAATGAGAAATTCAAAATCTTCACCTTTGCCAATAGAACAAAATAATAAAAAGCAGAATTATTAAGTAGAAAAAATGAAGTAGCATTAAAAGGCCAGAACTGCTCAAAATTTGTTCAATAAAAAAAAATAATTCAATACCCCATAGTGTCAGGTTTGTCTTAGATAAGAAGGGGCAGTGAGAGAAGGGGTCAGGATGAAATTGGTCAGTTCTCAGGAGGAGGGGGGGAGATGTTTGGCTGTGAGTTTTTTTTTAGAATGAGGAGCCAGTGCCTAACATTTAATGGATAGGTGTTGACATGTGGGGCAGGGTGGAAGTAGGATGTGTTGATTTTAATCTCTGGTTTTGCAATTCAAAAATAAACTTCTATTTTCATTTGAATGAGTACTTCTTTTCTGATTTCAGATTTTATAAAAGTTTTTTGTCGTCTTGAATATTTCTGGAAATTCAGAACAGGACATTTCCCACGTTCAAAGTAACCAATAACTTGCCCAAAAATATGATAAGCAAAAGTTGCAAAAAATAATAAAGTTATCAAATTATTAAAAATAGATAATGCACATCGTAATATGGTGAATACATTTACTAGTCAATATAGGACAAGTTATCAGAATATAGGACATTTATAAGTTGATATAGGACAATGCATTGAAAAATAAGATTTTCCAGTTAAATATTGGATAGTCAACAACACTACTCATTATAATTTGGGAAACGGACTTCTCAGTCATAATACCAGTTTATTGAATGCATTATACTTTTTTGCATATTTTTTTCTCTTAATTCAAATGTACATTTTGTAAGTACAGTATATATAATATATTATTTATCTTAATTTTAATTTTTCAGTTGTTTTTATTGTAACTATTGCTATTATTGCAAACAAAAATTAAGACAAAGGTGAATATTAATCAAAAAATTAATAAAGCTGAGTGTAATACTTCATGTAATAAAAGTAAAAAATAAAAATAATTGATCGACGAAATACATTTTTATTATATTTCTTTCATAATATCATACTTTGCTAATTATTTATATCTTCCGTCATAAATGAAGAAAATTAAATTAACCCAAGAAAGATATTTTTTTTTTTTTCATTTAACTTTCAAGACTTTGACAAAACTGTCATTTTTTTTAAATTGTGAAAACTGAAAGCCATAGAAATTACGGATAACATTTAATGCTTTATTTAAATTTGACAAAAATCAAATATCGTGGCATGAACGACATGTGTATGTATAATGTCTCTGCTGCTTTCACCATAGAAAAGGCATACAGACAGATTGAAATGTTTGATGAAGCAATGACTGTTTGAATTGTGTGATCAAATAAGATGTTGCAATGCTTCATTACACATATTTGCAATGGCAATAATGAGCAAGGTAACGACAACAACGACAACAAATAAGATATTGAAAAAGCATAAATTCCTAGAAACACTCTGATTTGAAAGTTATTCGGAAAGTGAAAAGAATTAAAATTCCAACAGGTCTGGTTAGTCACTCAATAGTGTGTCACATTACTGACATTTTTTGGCAGCATGCCTAGTTAGGGTGATCAATTAAAAAATTGAGAAAAGGGTTGATCAATGAATAAATTACTTCTTTCGTCTCTTGTTTGGGCAGTGATCACTAAAAAAAAGTCTGATTTTGCAAAAAACAAGCAGGCACAAACTAAGATACCAATTTAGCATAAACGTACATTGCTAATCAAACTTCCCACTAAAAACCTATTTAGGTTGGGGGGATTTAAAGTTATTTATTCACATGATAAGGAGTGGATGTTCAAATTTTCAATTTTCTAGCTCCATTGATTCAGCCAGTACACATGATACATACATAGCCAGCCAGCCAGAACAAGCTGAAAACTGAAGAAACCTATGCTGACAGTTTTAGTTGATGGTTTCTAATTCCAATAGTTGCAGTTAACCTTCTCTGGAGACTCATCTTCAAAGAAAGAAAGAAAAATGCAACACACAAAAGAGTATCCTCCCGCCCCGCCCCCTTCCAATCCCACAAAGAAAATGTCTTTAATGATATCAATCATAATGAGTGAGCCTCATTATGAAGCAGTCAGGTTTTGAAAAGACACAAGAAGATTTAGAGGCTGAGATGATGATGTTTTAAGTGGAAAAGATTTTTGTCTCTTTTTTAGGGATGGGGGAGAAAATCATTAATCTAGGGCATTAACTATCTTGTATATCAAACTAGTGATGACATACGAGTTTAAAGAGTAAAATAAAAAAAGTAGAGTGACAGAGAGGGAGTGAGAGAGAGAGAGAGAGAGACAGAGAAATGATGAGAAGAAAATTAAAGTCCTGACTAATTGATAATTGATTGGAAGAAATTTAATATCAAGAATTCCTACCAAGTGAAAAGATTTATAGTTCAAGAATTGTCTTTGAAGTCCTACCACAAAGGTTTTTATATTCTAAGTGAATTAGTAAGTAATTCAAATTAATTTGATGTAATAATTTCTTAAGGAAGGTGCAGAGTGGTGTAATCATTACCAACATGAAAAACAAAAATGGCAAACAGAGATCAATTTTCAATCAAGGCTGTTTACATTCACTTCACACTATTGCCCTAAGACAAGACGTAAATACAATTCTCCCTCCAGCTAAACATAAATAACAGGGCAGTTGGAGTCATTAAGCCCTGTGACAGATAACTCAGACCCGAAAAAAACTACAGCTTGGCAGTCACAATAACGGGCCCCACGCCTGGGTAATGAAGAAGTATTGGACATGAGGCCAGAAACAACACTCCATAAAAAACCTACTTGTTATTGAAACTGCAGTAGAGTGGTTGTAACCCTATGTTCTACGAGGAGTTTACAGAATGAACAAATAGTTTTTTTCTTGATGAAAGATACAAAGAATGTCCAAGCATTCTTTATCAGTTCCCTACTGCTTATTACTAAAACAAAAGAGCCAGCCATCTTTGAATAAATATTTTTGGGACAAATATCAATTTTTATCCCATATTTAAAGAGAAGAGCAGAATAAAAAATGAATAAATGAATAACTCATCAGCACAACAGTAATAAAAATAAGAACACTGCTTGACATAGGCCTTTCCTAGCTCCTTCCATATTGACTGTGACTGTGCAAACTTCTGCCGAGTCTTACCAGCAAATCCTTCTCTTCATCTTATGTTTGGTCTACTCCAATCTGTTTTGAGCTATTTTCTGCAATTCCCTTGTTATATGTCCAGCCCATTTCCATTTTTGTCTCTGAATTATTTCTACTTTGGTATGTTCCCTGATCTTTTTCTACATCTTGGCTATTTCCTTAACCTTACTATTTCCATTGATTTTTAGTTTGTTTTCAGGTGATTAATAATATAAATGAATAAATAAAATAGATAATTTTGATTTAATCAAAATCTCTGACCATCTGACGTATTAAAAAAAGATAAATTCTTTCATTGTATCTTACTTACAGATAACACAGATATTTTTTATCAATGGAGGAATTAAGTTATCAATTGAACAAAACAAAACAAAAAAACATGCAAATCCATTCAAACAAAAAAGTGCAGATATGTAGGTATATAAGATAAACATTTAACTTGAAAAAAAACTTTGTAAATATAACAATGGGTTCAAAATATTACGATTGGGACAGTATGAATCCACTCCTCCTCTCAGTTAGGGGTAAATAGCTGGGCAGTTGGAGCCCGTTCAGCTCTGTAAGGCAGTCTGAGAAGATTTATATAACAGTTCAGTCACTATAGCTGGTCCCAAGCCCAGGTGGAGGAGGTGGAGGATGGGGCTAGCAACTCCAACCCATAAAAAAAACTACTTGCAAGAGGAACAGCAACAGAGTGGTTGCAACCCTATGCTCCACAGGGAACCAAGAGGAATAGATAATATTTGGATATTATGATAACAGGTCTAATCACTCAATAGAAACTGTCATGTGAACAGAATCTTTGGCAGCATGCTGTTTTGAATTCATCAAGAAATGGAAAAAAAGGATGATCAATGAATTAGTTACTTGTCTTGCCTTTTGTTGGATCACTAGAAAGAAGTGTCAACATAGCAAGACACGGACTAAGGGGCCAATTTAGCATAAACTTACAATGTAAATTGAACTCTGTAATGAAAACTTATTTTGGAAGGTATTTTCAGAAAACAAAAGACATCATCATCATCATCATCATCATCATCATAATCCCCCCTCTCTCTAGCTCCATTGGTGCAGCCTGTAAACATGATATATACATAACCAGTCAATCAGCTAGACTAACTTGAAAACTGAAGAAACCTGTGATAACAGTTTTGGTGGACGGTTTCTAATTGTTATTCAATCTAAATCCAGGATATTCTGACATAAGAAAAATTTTTCCATTGTATCTTGCAGATAACAGATAATTTTCCTTATCAATTGGAAAAAAACGCTATAAAACCATTATAAACAAAAGGTGTACAAAAAGACCTGGATCACATGAAAGATTTAAGGCCCTATGCTCCACATGGAGCCTACCGGAATAAACAATACATGGATATCATAATATTAAGCCAAACTGGTGATTCAGATAGAAACACAGGCGTGAAGTTTGTTGCTCAAACCACCAAGCCATTCATTCTAGCCCAATGTGCTACCTGTACATATGATAATTAGTTAGATAGATAGCCAACCAACTAAAATTACTTAAAAACTGAGGAAACCTATGTTGACTGTTTTGGTTGAGGCTTTCTACTAAACCTTGCTCTCACCACCAGGCCATACCATCCCAAGTAAGTTGTAAGACGACATATTGCAGAGCAAAGAGAACAATGAATGAATTGAAGAGAATTGATGAAACATTGATTAGTATTGAGGCAACATTTATAGACAAAAGAAGTTTTGTTGCCTTGGATGAGTGAACAAACATCTCAGCTTTTAGAGGGTCATAAAATGATAGCATTTAGAATGAAGAGGAGATTCAAACAAGTACATGGAAAGAGGAAGAGGAGTACTGTAGAAGAGAGAGACAGAGACTGGAGACGTGGAAGAGAAAGTGACAGGAGGGAGTGACATAAGAGAGAGAGAGAGGGATTGACAAGAGGGACAGCCCGGGGGGGGGAGAAGGGGGAAGGAAGAGAAGGGGGAAGGAAGAGAAGGGGGAAAGGAGAGGGGAGAGAGAAAGGAGTTATTCAGTAATTGTATAGCTTTTAAATGGACTATCAAATTGCTAAGACACCAACATAGATTTGGTATTTAGTTTGACTAATTGGAGTGTTGGCTTTTGTTGAAGTTCTTTCACAAGAGTGAGAAAGTGACTGATTTATTCATTCAGAAATATCTACAAGTTATAAAGTGCACTTTAAAAACAAACAAACAAAAATACAAAGAACAAACAAACAAACCAACAATAAAAGAAAAGATGGAAAAGTTGATAGCAATTGACAACTAAATTGAATGGTAAAGATTTTCAGTGTTTCTTGAAGAGCAAACAAAAAGAAGGGAGTCAACCATACATACAACAGGGATGAATCCAAGATTTTGATCAGAGGGCAACGTTAAATTCATTTATTTACCTTTCTTCTTTTTTTTTTCTAACTCGATCCGTCTAATTAGATACGGATATGAAGAATTCTTTTTTTAAGATTAATTGGGAAACATGTGACCAATGTCTTCTGGCAGTGTACCACATTAGGGGTGATCAATTGGGAAGAATTCTTTCTTTAAGATCAATTGGGAATATTTTGGTTTTTTTTGCAAAATCTTTAAAATTTCTTCCTTTAGATATCTTTTTAAAAATTTTGTTATCATATTAAGCCCAGGCAAGGGATGAAGGATGTCTGAACCCTCCGGAGCACAAGCAAATCATTCTACACAAGAGGTTCTCAACAAGGACCGGGCAGGGGTGGGTGTAATGAAGGGTTTTGGTGGGGGCAAGGGGGGATTGGAACTACAGATTGGTAGTAGATTTGAATGGTTGGAATATTAAGCCTTTGGCACTGCTAATACAATTAAATTATTATTCTTTTTTAATAATAATCTGAGTAAATACATATGTAACTCAGAAAAAATAAAAGGTTTTCAATATTTGGGGGGATCTTGTGATGGGGGAATGACATTCTGAAAAATGGTGCAACGGGTGCATAGGCATAAAAGGTTGGGAACCACTGAGTTAAAACATTTATTTAAACTGGGAGGATAAAGATAGAGTCTATAATTTAGAGGAGAGTCATTATCATTCCAAACATAGTTTGAACTACTGAACTCATTCTTTCTGTTGTTTTCTGTGCTACCATAATGTTTTGGTTGATCCATTGTTCAACTGTAAAATCTATTAAAAAAGGGAGGGTGGTAAGTTTTATCCCTGCCACTCCCTGCCATATGTTTAAAATTCCAGATTTTCCACCTTCACTTGATGAAAGCAACCATTAATTTTTGTTAGGGAATGGCATAGAGTTTGTTTATGTTTGGGAACTAGAAGTATTAAGAAGTGGCAGGGATACTTTTCACTTTGAAAATATTTCATTGTAGTGGGGCAAAAACTTTTTTGCGATAATGAAATATGGTCAGAATAAATTCAATTTATAACATCACTGCCATTTTCCATAGGGAAACATCTAGAAAAGAGGGGAAAAAAATAGAAACATCCAGATCCTCCAGGTGTTTGTTTTTTTCTATTCTATTGTTTGTTTGTTTGTTTGTGTGTTTGTGTGTACCAGCACTCCTGGTCATACTGTTTTGTCCACAGACTTGAAAACTGGCATCGGTATTTCACCAGATGCCATTTAAAAATTTTCTAAAACTAAAATCTAGATGTTATTAATAAACCCATCAAAATAAGACCCCCAAAAGGTCAAAAAAGCTTTCTTTCCAAAAAAACAAATGCATAAACAAACACACAAACACACACAGATATAAAAAAAGATAGGACCCCTGGCCATCTTTGATGGCAACAGGTATTCAATACATGAGCCAGTTCCAACTTTTTTTTGCACAATTGGATCTCATTTCTCCATTTTTGATTCTGACAATGCAACATTTTTGCTTATTCATTCTTCAACCCTTGTCAGGTGTACGATTCAAGATAAGTAGCAAACATTCTCCTTTCTAAACACCTAATGAGATTGAGAAAAATTAACACAATTACCACAAATTATACTATTTCTAGATAAATCCAAATTTTAGTTTGATCCAAAGAGAAAAGGTCAACGTTGGGTGGAAAAAAAAAACAAAAAACAGAAAACTGACATGAAAAAAATTAAAAATATGAAATCTGCATTCCAAAATAAGATTTAAATGACCTGAAGGTACCATTTAAAAGACAAAAAAACAGGTCTGATTTATCACTTAATGGAAACATGCGACCAATGTCTTTTGGCAGCATACCACGTTAAGGGTGATCAATTAAAAAATCGGAAAGGGCTGATCAATGAATAAGCTACTTCTCTCACCTGTTGTTGGGCCACGATCACTAGAAAAGTCTGAATTTTCAAAAAATAAGCATGAACACTGCCATACACTAGAAGAATGTTCAATTTAGAATGAATTTACATTGTAAATTGAACCCCAAGATAAATATCTATCGGGGGATTTAAAAAAAAAAACACAAAATAATTTCTTTTCAAGATATGATATAAAGTAAATGCTGAAATTTTCAGCCCTTAAGATGCGTTTTTACAACTTTTAAAAGTGATAAACAAGTAGATAGCCATCCAGACCTGCTTGTTAAATGTAGAAACCTTTGTTGACAGTTTCTAACAAAACACTGCACTCCCTAAAGAATAGAATAGGAATAAGAGGAGTAATGATTTGAAATAGAAAATGAATGAAAACCTGACCTATTTCTATTAAGAGTAGATTAATTAAAGAATGAAGAGAGGGAAAAAAAATCATTGAATCTGAGGGAGAATAATAAAATGAATCCTATTAGATTCTGTAATATGAGACAATGTAAGATTTAATGTAAAATTCTCCTCATAAATTTCAAGTGTATAATTAGATTTAATATCAGCCAATAATGATGATGACACACCATTCACTTAATTGCGAATGTAGTTAATAATGTGACTGACAGATCCAAAGAAATCCATTAATTCAATTAGATCTTTGATCTGATTCAGAAAAAAAAATAGCAACACAGAAGATTCTGAGGAAATACTTTATCTTCAATTTTAATAAAAACCTTTTTAACCCTTTTAATGTTCACAAACTTGGCTTTCAGCAAAAATCAAGCTCAGATATCTTATTTGAAAAAAACCCAACAACTATTCAACCTAACTATAATCAAATAAATCTGTCTGTGCGAGTGTGCGTATATGCACTGTGATTACTCGACAACTAGCCATAGCACAGAGTTGACATTCACCAGATGTATTAGATAACACATGTTAGCAGTGTTAAGTTTGAAGTTTTTTGTATCAGTGGTTATTGAGAAATGTAATATTCTTTTTTTTAATTGTAGATGATAGATGTTATTCTAGAATTTTGATCTGAATTTAAATATGAAATATCAAAATTGACAACATTGAAGGGAAGTAAACATACTTTGGGGTAGTAGCTTTGTATGACGGACTAAAAATTATTTTACATTTCTATTATGGCAAGCTGCTCGACACACCATAAAATCCAGCCTCTTCAAAACATATGCCTCTGGAACAGGCACTGCTCTGGTAGATTTAAATTAGCAAATTATTCCCCACTCTTCAAAAGTTACAAAAAGTTTTTATAGGAACACTCTGCTTATAGATAATTATAGGAAAATCTGAATGCATATTCACTCATACCAAATAAAAAATTTCTCTCAGTTAACCTGGTTATTTCAATGTTTAATTCTTTAATTTATAAAAAAAATAGAATGCAATTATCAAGAGAAATAACTCCTCATCAAAATTATACCCCTTGACCATTAGATGAATTTTTTTTTAAATTAATTCATTCAATTCACAGAAGAATTCCATTACTTCAAATTCTATTCATTGAAGAGTTTCACTGTCAATACAGTTACAAGCAGCTCATGTATTTATTTTGAGTTAAGCAGCTACTTCAAATGATACATTAAAATAAATCACCACTAAAATTTGCATCACCAGCAAACCATCAAATAATCATTCAACAAGTACTGGGATGACCATGTACACACAAGATCAAAATGACTTGAATTACAGGAAGTAGATTGACCCAAACACATAGATGCCTCAGTAGATAATCTTGTCTGGTATGGTTAATCATCAGTATGATGTAAATGTGAATATATAGCTTGAAAACTTTACTAAGCCATAAAGAACCAGTGTCCATAATTTTGAGGAGTCATTAATGTTTAAAAAGTTTTTCAGATAATCAAACTCATTTTTCTGTATAAGACCAGTGTGGAATTCAACATGATGTAATAATGCTCGATAGGAACAAGGTAAATCTTTGCCTGACAAAGGAAAGTCTTAAAAACATCAGCAACCTATGTTACAAGCATTGCTGTTATATTCTTTGGGATAAAATTATTTGCTACCGTTATTTGACACAAGTAAGAAAAGAGTCTCGTCTTCACACATGGATCATACCTGAGGAAAGCTGTACAATAGATAGATCGCTCAGACATAAGAAGAATTCAAAGAGTTTTCCAAATGATGGAACTCTTCTTGTTTATGTTATTATCACAAAATCCAGCCATTCCATTCTATGGTCTACTTCAGGTGTGTTATCCAAAAGTAATGATGGTAAAAAGAAACATTTTTTCAATAACAGCAAAACTCATAATGTAGAATTCAGGTGTTTTTTTTTCTTTTCCTTCCTCGGCAATGATATCCATGCAACAACAACAGGAGGAATTGTCAAAAAAAATCTGAATACGAAGTAGCTAGCTTGAAAATTTTCTGATATAGGCTCCAAGAGAAGACATGAAGATAACCATCATATAATATGTAAATGTCAACTCTAGCCATCGCAGACAGGTAACACTTTCAACAATCTTCATTTCCAGTAAGTTAAAAGTGCAAATAGAAAGCCTAAAAGACGATTTTAAAGGTCAATATCCTCTTGACTCATAAGACAAAGTAGAGATTATCTGTAACACTGAAGTATGAAATAATAATGTGAATAGACTGCAAATCTAAGATATGTGTAAGTAGTTCAATGCCTGTTCTAAAGGTGCATGTTTGAAATGGCACCGACTCTATGGTGCGTGGAGCAGCCTGCCATAATTATCATGTAAAATAACTTAGAATGAAACACTTGTAACCATTATCAGTAATTAGTAAACAGTAGAAGTCAAGGAGAAATGATGAACTATTTTTGTCCAATGACCAGCACGGAGCTGGTATTTTAGAGATTAAAAGAAGCGTCTTTTCATTTCATGCCCTACATGCATAGGTCCATAGCATAATTATTTTTTTTAAATCCATTCAGATTACAGGTTCTAATCAACAAAACAGGATAAATTCCAAGTGGGTCAAATACTTTTGCTTGCCACTATATGTATACATACAATACATATAAAAAAAATGGATGTATAATCCAACCAAATAATTATAAACACGCTATTTTGATTGAGATTTTTTTTTTTAACTGACATCCCATTTTTTTTAATCTTTTCTTTGTCAGTTCAAAAAGAGTTTCTAGTAAAGATAATGTATGTATAATTATCCTGTTGGATGGTAAGACGGGGTAAAAACAGCCTCCGGGTAGATGCATGTTTGATTCCTGCAGCAGCAATTTTTTTAATTGTTCATTTAGGCTATTTAGGCTGACTAGCATATTCATCATGTAAAAACAGGATGTCAGTTCAGAAAGAGTTTCTAATAAAAAATGATGCATTTATAATTAAACAATATGTATGTATTTTATATATAAATCTAGATGCTGAATTTTGATGATTAACTATCAGCTAAAGAAAATCAGACAGAGGCAATTCTACTGTACTACAGTATGGTATCCTTATGCTGGTTATGGCTTCAGCAGTTCCAGCCCCAGCACCATATATATATATATATATATATATATATATATATATATATACATATATATATATATATATATTATATATATATATGTGTATATATATATATATATATATATATATATATATATATATATATATATATATATATATATCATGCTTCTGTTTTTGGTTTGGGATATCTGAAATTAGAGGCGACAAGCACCTAAAGGGATGTCACTTACTTCACCCTGCACAATTTTACTTATAACTCAGGCTTACAGTATCTGAACTTCCAAAATGGTCACCCATCTACATACTGCTCAGGCTCATTACCACTCAACTTTTGTGATCTTGAAAGAACCAATGTTTCTAGGAAAACTTGACCATAAATCATTTAGAAACCGTTGTCAAAAACTGTCAAAGTATGTTTCTTCAGTTTTCAAATGAATCTGGCTGGCTTGCTATTTCTGTATGAATTACAATACAAGTAAAAGCCTCACCAATGGAATTGGAGGACTAAAAATTTGAATATTCAGTTCTTATCATATTTTTTTAGTTTTTGAAAATCTCCTCCGAAATGGGCTTTCAGTGGGATTGTTGAAATTACAAAGTAATTTTATACTATATTGACCTATTAGTTTGTATCCAGCAGCTTGTTTTTTTCTTTTCTTATATTCAGACTTTTTTAATGATCACCATTCAACAAAATGTAACAATTAATTTTTTCATTATCCCCCCTTTTCTCGGATTTTTGGTTGATCATCCCCAACACAGCAGATGTTGGGCACATGACTGTTTCTATTGAGTGACTAACCAGACCTGTTTCTTTTTTTTTTATTCTCACCAATCTATTTTGTATTCAGTGATTTGACTAAAGTCATACAAAAATCATACAACCAACTTTTTTACAAGAAATGTAAGAAAATCTTTGAAAGAATTTTAATTAAATATCAGTCTTGCTTAAAGGCAAGAGAGAAGAGCAAATAAAGATTGGACAAAGATCAGATTAAAGTTTCTTCTTTAGTAACACAGAACATCAAATTTAAAATCCATTTGATAAAAAAAAGGTTAATAACATTGTTTAATTTTTATTCCATTTACTACATGGTGAATTTACTTCGAATCATAAAATTTGTTTTGCTTCCCATTCTTAGTCAAGAAAAAGATTGGATTTGACAGGCCGCTCTTTTATTGTCACATACGTCTTTGTTTTAAGCTTCCAGACACCATGTCTTGCTTTATTTCTATTTTTTTATTCATTCAGTCAATTAAAGCGACTTGACTTTTTATCCAATAAAGCCCAGATATGTGCTTAAAATGCTTGAAGACCATCACATTGATAGATGCCCAAAGAAATACCAATAAAACAAGTGAATCTATGTTTTTAATTTTGGCAAGACATGAAAGAAATGTTCTATAATAACAACAAAAATCAGTAATGTATTGAATCGAATATTCTGTAAAGGCAGTGGCGGCACTAGGTCCAACTGCCTGTCCCCCTACCGGCAAATTTTCAAAAGATCTTTTTTTTTATTCTTTCACAACATTTATTTAGATTCTTTAGCATTCCTCAGATATATTGTGCCCCACAGCTCCTCTACCCCCTGCAGTTGTGGGGTCTGTGGGCCTCAGGCATTGCCTCTGATAAAGGTAAATTCAGAAAAACAGCTAAACTTGGCATATTCAGTCAGAAGTAGAAAAAACATAAGATAAAAGCATCAATACTTTGTACAATACAGTTGTCCTCATCTCAACTTTTGGGTTGTTGTATTCATCAGCCTTCTTCAAACCATTTGTATATGGTAACATTCTCAGGATTTCAACAGGTCTTGTTAATCATTCAAGAGAAACAGTCACAAAGCCAATGTCTTTTGGCAGCATGCTGTGTTGGGGGTGATCAATAACAAAATCGAAAATGGGGCAATCAATGAATAAGTTATTTCTCTCACTTTTTGTGAGATGATCACAAGAAAAGTCTGTATTTTCAAAAAGAAAATAAGTATGGATGATGCCAGACACAAACTTAGGGTACAAATTAGCATAAGTTTACATTACAAATTGAAAATCTCCCCGATAAAACCTATTTTGCAGTATTTTTCTATACATAATAAGGAGTAAATGCTTAATTCTTTGGCTCTCTAGCTCCATTGGTGCAGCCATAGTTAGCCAGACCAGCTTAAAAACTGAGGAAACCTTTGTTGTCCCTTTTGGTTGACAGTTTCTAATAAAGTCTAAAACATTGATTTCCAAATAATCAGAGACATTATCATTTGGTTCCACGCACACATCCTCAGAAACTTATTTTCTCTTCATTAATTGTATCCATAAAAAAAACATTTTTCTCTTCAAAGATAAATGCCATGTTTCTTAGAAAAGGTATTTTAATTAAATTCTTGGGTTATCCACTATGATAGAGCAGGTCTATATTACCATAGAATCCATAGAAACTACCTTCAGCACTCTGCTGGAAACTGCAGACATCAGAGGTCAAGCCTTTGTGTATTTAGGAGGTATGATTTAAATGGATGGAATACCAGTACTAAAGCAAGTGAGAACTCTATCCAAGACTGAGAATTTATGCCTCAAAGAAGAAGGTGTCAGTGTTAACTCTTTAATTCATAGACTGTTTCTAACCACTTGTAATTGGAAGCAAAACTCTTCAATTAATAAAATTAAAGATGATGGAATTCTCTTGTGAATTGAATTTATTTTTATTAAAAATTCACCAAATGGTCAAAGGAAGATAATTTTGATTAGAGGGTATTCATCTGGATACTGATATTATTTATCTAGTTAAGGATGCTGTTAATCATTGCATATTATACAATCTCCTTTTATTCTTCCCTAGTACTGTTTCAAACAAATCATTTTTTTTTCAGTCTTACCAAAATAATTTTTAAAGTTCTGCCACAAGATCAAAAAGAATAAAAAGAGTTTTTACTTCCTGCTCTTTCGAAATGCAAACGAACATATTTTTTTTCTTTTAGCTATTGAATAACCTAACCACATTGTGTGAAAAAAGCTTTGCTAAAGAAGTCCTATTTTAAGAATTGGCAAATGATTAGAGGACAATAGCTTGTACTGAATAGAAGCACTTCATTACAGATATCTATTGTCCAAGAGAAAACTGGACATTTGGTGACCATTCAATCCCTGAAAGTACAGGTTACCTGAGCCTCCAGAACTTATAATCCAGGATAAATATTCGTACAACCTACTGAAGTTAATAGAATGCAATTCTAAGCAGTAACAACTTAACATTTGAAATCCACTTACAACATTTTAGCTTAATCAAATTAAAAGGAAAAACAGGTTTGGTTGGTCATGTCATAGAAATTGTCACAGAACCAATATTTTTTGGCAGCATGCCATGTTGGGGATGGTAAATGAAAAAAAATTGGAAAAGGGTAATCCATTAATAAGTTACTGTTTTAGGATGAACTTACATCGTAAGTTGAATCCCCCACTAAAAACCTATTGGGTTATACATATAGGGTGTGTATTTTCAAAAAACAAAAAAGGTTTTGTCTAGACATAACAAAGAGTAAATTTTCAGCCTTCTACCCCCATTGGTGCAGCCTGTGTGTGCGATACATACATAGCCATCAAGAATCACTTGAACATTCAAGAAACCTATATTGACTATGTTGGCAGTTTTGGCTGATATCAAGATTAACTAAGAAAATACTTCATCTCAGAGTTTCATATTTTCAGCCATATATCCAGTCTGTAGTGCAATAGCTAGTTGGGGAGCCAGACCAACTTGAAAACTGGAGAAACCTGTGTTAATAAGTTTGGTTGACAGTTTCTAAAAAAGACAGTTGAATCTGATTCAACATAAACAGCATTTTTAAAATAATTTTCAGCAAGAATTTCAAACATCACATTTTCGAGCTACTTAATAGTCTCAATATAATGGACTGATTTGAAGAAGCAATAACAATTTCCCAGTGTCACTAAGGAGAGGTTTCAAATTATATGTTATTCAGAAAATCTGCACTTAATTTCTGTAAAGAGAATGAAATTGGATGACAACATTAAGACTAAATACAATCTTGGAATCACTGTTCTCAGTGCAGGAACAAGAAAAATTAAATCGTATTAATGTAATGAACAGGTGCATTGCATTGTATTTTAATGCTCCGTTATTTGGATTATGACTCTATTCTCTTGCCCTCCTGTCTCCAAATAAAAAGATTTTTTTTTCAACTTTTAATTTTTAAAAGAAGGTCCGGTCAATCAATCAATAGAAACCGTCACATGATCCATGTCTATTGGGAACATGCATTTGAGGGAGATCAATAAAAATTAAAAAAAGAATAGGAGAAAAGGTGATAATGAATAAGTTACTTCTCAAAATCAATGTTTTAGACTATGTTATAAACTGTCAGCCAAAATTGTCAACATAGGTTTCTTCAGTTTTTAAGTTGGTTTGGCTAGCAATAGTTACACCACTACTATGAGCAATCATCTTAATTTACTTAATACAAGAAAAAAAATTAGAAAAAAGGGTGATCAATGAATGAGTTAATTCTCTGGGCTTTTGTTGGGTAGTGATCATTAAAAAAGCTGAATTTTCAAAAAAAAACATGAATGCCGCCAGACACAAAGTACTGATTCAACAAAAATCTACATTTTGAATTGAATCCCCCCCCCCACTAAAAACTATTTATGGGAAGGATTTTCAAAGAATAAAAAAGCACTTTTTCTATACATTATAAGGTGTAAATGCTTAAATTTTCATCCCTCTAGCTCCATTGGTACAGCCTGTACATTTGATACATAAATAGACAGCAAACTTAAAAAACTGAAGGAACCTATGTTGACAATTGGATGACGGTTTCCAAAAAAACCCCAAGTTTCTATGGTGATCAAACAATCGACTGTAGAAGCTATTTTTCTACAATTAAGTATCCAATTATTAATATTAGAAATGTTTTCATCAATAACTTTGAGAAGAGTCATTAACATTCCTAATTTTGTTCAGACAATTGAATCACTTCTGCCCATCCTTAATGTTGTCAAGACAACATTTCGATGAATCCATTCTTTGGTCCTCATCAGGTGTATAATTTGAGAAAAAGAGACAAACATTTTTCCTCCAAACAATTATGACACAATAATACCTGTTGTTGTAAATAAAAATGATTTTAAAAATTTATGGAATAAATGCATTTGTAACATTAAGGCAGAGCCTGTTCCAAAGGGACATGTTTGAAAGGGGTCAGACAATAATTATCCATTGTACGAAACTATATCTTTGGAGTTTTTCAGTTACTACTCTTCGATACTGCTAATTTAGATATATCATATCTAAATTTAGATCTATTGCCAATTTAGATGATTTATATCTAAATTTATATCTTCAATTTTAGATAAGAGATCTATAATCAGGAATTTCTTAAATTTATTTTAATTAGATTTCTTGAGTACTGCTGATCCAAACAACTTCAAACTTGACACAGCAATGCCTAGTGTGCTGACTAATATATCCAGTGAGTGTCAATTTCATACAATGTCCAGAAGTCAATTAAACATACACACATACGCAAACATACGTACATGAACACACATACACACACACTTCTTCAATTGTAGTTAAATGTTTTAGTACAAAGTCTTGAAAAGAAAGAAGATGACATTATTCACTGCATCTTGTGCTTCTTTTTATTCTTTTCTCATACTGTTTCAAATGAATTATTTATCTTTTTAATTTCGCCTAAAATATAACAGAAAAAATGATGAATAATAAAAAAAAATTCAGAAATCTATCCAATTAAATATTGCTAGAGTATAGAAGTATAAAGCTAAAGTATTCTGAGCTAAGTACAATAATTTTTCCAAAGCCTGCAAATAGCTTTTTGATAGTAACCTCAAACCCGAAACCACATTGTAACTGAATTGTTAGTTACATGTTAGCCTTTTCTCTCATCACACCATCACAAATGGACCAGTCCCAGTTGTGCAATACCAAAATGCTCCAAATCACCAGTTTTTAGCCCTTTGGGGCTGTAGACAATAATGATAATAATTAACTAAAACCTGCTGCCTAGGAACCTGTCGCCCAGGCAACATGTTCCCGTTACTCCTAAACAGTCAGGGTGAAGGGCACACGCTGATATCTCCAATAAGAGTTAAGCAAAAGTTGAGTTGCTTCCCAAGTCGAACAACACAAAGGCTATGATTTTGCCTCTATAGTTTAAACGATCCCTGGATACCAAATCATCGTTTGTAAACGCCCGTTCCAAAGATATATGTTTTGGAGGATCCCGGATTTTATGGTGTGTAGAACAACCCTCCATAATTGTCATTTACAAAACTACGGCTTCAAAGTATTTTGGTTACCTCTCTTCAGTGTTACCAATTTAGACATTTTATATCATAATTTAGATAATTCTAAAAAGCAGAAGTCTAGGGAGATAATTGATAGAACCTAAAAGGAAAATCTATAATCTGTAATTTTTAGATTTATTTCCATTAGATTTCTTAAGAACCACTTATCCCAAAAACTTCAAGTCAACATTGGACTGCCATGTATGCTGTCTAATATATCTGGTGAATGCCAGCTTCATACAATGGCCAGCTGCTGAGTAATTGTGGTGCATACACACAAAGATACAGAGATTTCTTTGATTGTAATTAAATTGTGGGGTTTTGTTTTTAGGCCAGGGTGCTAGCCCTACACCCAAGATGGTTTCTCTTACCAGAATAAAAGGCTCCATAAAAACCAATAGTTTAGGGGAGACATGAATGAAATGGGGAAATTTATGGACAAACCCCCATAATCTTGAGCAGTGTGTGCCTCCCACCACAATAGAAAGCACATAGAGGGAGCATAGCTTTGCCATGTCATTATCAGGGGAAGTAATTGTGCATGGATCCCGAAATTCAGTCACTTCTTTCATCAACCATTGCCTACACTTCTACGAAATGTCACTGAAATTCATTGAGAGCTATTGGAGATATTGTGTGGACAGACAAGAACATTTGGCAATATTATATGGTATGATGGAGGCAAGTTAATTGCACATTGATTAATCCCCAAAAATTTAGTCCATAGCCAATGGTCCATCCTTCCACGGAATTACATGGAAATTCATTGAGAATCTTTGGACTCAATGTGTGGACAATGACTGTATAAATGTATGGGGGAACAAAAAAAGTAAAAACAACTCTCAATGAAAAAAAAATTCCTGGATCCACCCCAAAATTTGACAAATACTTCCTTCTCCAATTGCCCAACCTTCCACAAAATCTGATTGAAATTCATAGAGTACGTTTGGAGATATTGTGAGGGCAAAGAGACAGAAAGATGCCACTGAATACATATACCCCTCCAACTTTGATGATAGAGCTAACTAAGTTTTTTAAAGTGTCACATTTGTCCTTGTGAGGTGACAAAAACAATTAGTTCTAATGATTCTTATTTGTTTTGTTGTTATGATTCTGCTCTTATATTTTTCTGTCTTCACCTAAAAGAAATGATCGTATCACCCACTGTAAAAGTTATTGTTCCATAATTGAATAAGTATCTTATTACTTTTCCTCTACAGAAATTAAGTGCAGATTTTCTGAATATCCTATAATTTGAAATTCCTCAGTGATATCAGAAAATTGTAATAATAAACAAACATTCACTCCTTCAATCTAGTGCTAAATCAAATTAGTAAACTGATAAATAACACTTTCAAGCGATAAATTTTCCTGGTATGTGTGTACAGGAATATATGATGATTTAATTCGTAAAAGAACAAATTCGATTAACACTGCAATTTTGTCTTGGTAGGTACAGAGTGATATAAGGGTTACCAGCATCGAATATAAAATTAGTGAACCGATCCAAGTTCAGACTTTTGGTCAAAGCTGAATACATTTACTTTCACGCTAATGCCTTTAGGAAACATATGAATCCAATTTTTCACCAAGCTATGAGTAAACAGAAGGGCAATTAGAGATCTTTGGCCCTTTAAGGCAGTCTTCCTAAGACAGTGATTCTCAAACAGGAGGCTCTTGGCTCCCAGGGGAGGAATTATAGCCAGGGGAGGAATTGAAGAGAAATTTTAGTCAGCAGAGAAACTGAGAATGAGATGCACTCTATTCATCCGTATATGTATGTCATAGAATGATAAGTAATGTACTTATCAAAAAGAAATAACATAGACAAAACTTGTCATAAAATAATTTTAAAAAGATACTATTCAAAGGGGAATAATCTTGATAAGACTTACTTTATTACTCTTCTTTAAAGAAGATCAGTAAAGACGCTTCATTGAAAATGCCTGAAAGGATATCTGGGAACACAGCATCTTCAAACGTTAAGAAAGTTTGCCAGTATTTGGTAGAATATTTAAAATTTGGGTCCATTCCTGTCACTAAAGATAAAACCAAACCATCCTGTTTGTTATGCTAGACTTCCTTTTACAATTATTCTATGAGATCAGGAAAATAATGGCCGGCAAAACATAAGATAGCATGGCAAACTACACTTCAGAAAGTGTTGACTACATGACATGATAGATAGGTCTGGTGAATCCTGGGGGAGGTCTATATCCAAAGATGGAGTAAAATACGCTTATGATGATAATAAAGACGTATCTGATAGACAATAAAATTCTAATAAGTAACACTGTGCCTACTGCTGCAGATGATGCACCTACAATGATTAGGTAACATAAGGGATTAATGGAACTTTTGAAAGATGAAAATCCTGATATAATGACTGTTCACTGTATTATTCACATGGTTTGGCAGCTGCTAAGCATAATGCTGTTGAATGAATTAATAAAGTTGGTAATAAAAGTGATTGTTCAATAATAAAAATGACTGTCCAAAGAATTCTGTGACATGAATGAGAACTATGTGAGACCCCTCCATACCAATGTACAGTGGCTACCAAAAGACAGCTGTTTGGTAAGGTTTATTGCCCAGTATGATACTTAGTTGGATTTGAGTAGAGATTGTGAGGACTTCCAGTTCATGAAAGCCAGTGAAGCCAACAACTTGATTTCATATTTTGCTGGTACTCTGAGCAAATTAAATGCATTAAATAAGGAATTGCAAAAACCAAAATGTTTGGTTTTATCAGCAAACTGGGTATTTTTGAAAACCCAGGTCTTGAGAAATAACCTCTCTCACTTTACGCATCTCGGTAAATGTGATCCATCACAAAACATCTTACAGATAATCTCAGAACACCTCCCCAACCTCCAAGATGTCCTGAACGACACATTCATTGAAGTGAAGCAGAGAAACTTCCCTTCATGAATTGCTCAGCCATCGGGAAAATAATGACTGCCTGGCTAAAATGGATTTTGATCAGATCAGCGAGCAAATGAACATGCAAAATGATGACAGTGTGAAATCAATCCATGTTTCAGAACAACACTTCATAAGGCTGGATCTCTCAAGTTGTTGCCAAATATAACAAATTAGCTACAGCGGAGGAGCAAGAGCTTTTATCCTTCCCAACAACATACTTGGTTGAATGTGCCTTATAGTGCTGTTATGGATATGTTCACTAAAAAATAAGGACATCTTAACATTTGTGATTGTGGTGACTTTCAAGCACAACTAACGGGATCTGTTCCTCAGTTTGCTAGTTTAGCATACAGGCCAAAATGAGCATTAAACAAATGGAAGTTTTGTGTTGCGAGGATTTTGTTATCACCATTTTTACTTTCATAAATTGTTTGAATGATCATTACCACAGTAAAAGTATTGTAGTGAAGAAATCATTAGATGACAATTCAAAATGGGGGAGGAATAAAGGAAACCTTGGATCACAAAGGGAGGAATGAGATCTGAAGATCTAAGAAACACTGATGTAAGAAGGTTACTGACAGAAAAAACCTACAGCTTGACGATCACCATAGCTGGTCCCAAGACTAGTTAAAGGAAGAGGATTGGTTGTGGGGCTAGCAACTCCACCCCAAAAAATCTACTTACCACTGAAACTGCAGCAGAGTAGTTGTGGGCCCCTGCTCCACAAGGAGTCTAGAGACACATTTTTCTGTTATGCACAAGATCTAAAGGAACTTCAGTCATTTTGATTTAGTCTAACTTTGGTATCATCTGGCTCAAGGCTATAATTATGGAGCGCCCAGAAGGATGAGATTTATTTTATTAGCTAATGTTCTATTGGACTAGCTTGTTGACTATTGCACTAAGCTCCTATTAACCCAAATCTCCACAAAAAAAGATATAAGTTGAACAAATAAGAAGCGAATGAAAAACATATTTTGATATCATGAAGATAAAGCAGTTTAGAGTGAACTAGAAATTATTTTAAATCATTCATGAATTTGAGGGTCAAAAAAAAGTTTTTTGGGTTCAAAAATATGGTATTCTTTGTTTTTTTTGCCGAGTCATTATATACAAAAAAGGAGTACAAGTTATGAATAAAAGGAGTAACATATTTGTGAAAGATTTTTACATTCAAATAGGTATTACTCATAATTATCGTATATTGGTACATCCAAAAAAGTTTTCTTACTTCAGAAGCACAAGTGAACTATGGGACCTCAGTTACTGCATTTGACTTACAGACCCGTCTTTTTTTCCCAAAAAATGAGTCAGGAGGTAATCATAACATTTGTTGCCCAGACCAACAGAACTTGAGGAGGAGTTGGAAAAAAAATGGAGTTTAAATGAGAGGAATTCAGGGGAAAAGCATTTTTTTCCCCCCAAATATCCCCTGCTGAAATGAAGGGTGTTAGTATATGCTATCAAATACGATTCATTAAATAAAACAATTTTACGGAATCAAATTTTCCAAGAGCACATTAGCATGTTAGTATCATTTTAGAGTGTGAATTTAATCCAGTGCATTATAGACAATGATTTTTAATAACTTAGAGTTGCTGGCTAAGCAAATGATCCTGAATTTCTTGAAACTGAAGTTAGTTTCAGAATTAATCAAATAAATCTATTCCTGTTAAACTAAATGAAGGACTTCAGATTTATAAAGTTGACCAGTTCACCCATGCCATCAAGACTGACAGCATATATGATATATATGGATGCACATTTCATTCCATATACGTGGATAATAAAGATTTGCATTGCAGTGAGCTTGGAGAATAGTGTTCTGTTGACCAGAAATGGATTTTTTAAATCTTTAGTTCTTGCTTTTCATACTTTTTTAATCATTCTTTAAATTCAATATTTTTATTGCATCAATAGAACAGGAATGAAATTCTATTTACTACGTCAGCTGCATCCCTTAACATGACAGAAGACATCTGCACATTACTAATTATTTTATGTATGGATACAAGCATGACTGCTGCTAAATATTATGTGAAGTGGAATTTTGCTGGACCTCTGAGAGGTGGATGGAGCCAGTGCATCACACTGTGCCCTACCCCACAGGGCCGAGAGGGTAGAGCTGTGTATCAAAACTTTTAAGTAGATACAATATGTCCATTAAAAAAACAGGTTGAGGTTATCAACAGTGGCAAGCAAGCATGGTATGCCAAGCTTAAAGGGTTATAGCAGTTGAGAACAGGATGGCAAAAGTACAAGGGAGTTTGTGCAGGGTGTCTGTGTGGAGGGTCCAAACCAGCTTTGCACCGCCTTATAGAATTCCTCTTGGAGGCCCTGGAATCATGTTTCACACAGTCAATTCATTTTTGATGGTAACTTGACCCATCAACAGCAAATAACTGAAATTCAAATCTTTGCAATAAAAAGTAATACCTATTTACTCTTTGCCACCTGTTGCAGTGAATAGGTCAATTTCAAAAGTGAAATAATTATTTAATATACCAGCAGATACGACCACTTGCCCTGGGCTTCCCTTGTCTTGAAGTGCAGAAAGGTCTGGGCTCCATAACCATCTTTGATGCCTTCAGAAGATAGACTGGAACTCTTTCTTCAAGGAGGGTGCAGAGGGCATGATTTGCTTTAAGTTTCACTCAGTTTTGTTTGAATTACTCTGATTTGCTTTTTCGGGCAAAATTTAGTGCATTTCTTGTTTTGGCAATGCTCAAAAATTATTAAACAAGCACAGGCATTATGGCCATTTTTTTACCATTTTTGGCATCTTTTTAGTGTGTTTTGGCCATTTATACCGTCTTTTGGCTATTCCTTTATTTAGTGCATTGGGGGGTGGAGGTCAGTGTCAAACTTGAGTAAGCAACACGACCTCAGAATACACCTTGAAGGTAAAAATGAAAACAGTGATCAAACTTGTGGTGCTGGCCCCAACAGGTGAATCAAAGCAAGACCACAGGATATTTTTAGAATATAGATTCGATGGCGTCTATGACGTAGCGACAACACTTCAACACGTGAGTTAAAGAGAGCAAAAAATGGGCAAGGTAATTCTGACCAATCAGAAAGCAAGAAATTGTCATACACAGAAGCCGTTTAAAAAACAATAACCATATGGAAGAGATTTCAATAGTTTTAATTTCTTGCCCGAGAGAGAAAAAAAATAAGTTAGTACTACGATTACTTTTTTTCAATTTTTAGAAGATCAAATTTCAAACTAAAAATCCTAATTTATGATACTGAAACATAAACAACAAACCGTAACACAACACTACTGACACGTCAATACCTACAATCATAATATTTCCCGTGGTTCCCACAGGTCAAAACAACTAATTTTGACTTTTGACAGAAGGCGGCAATTCTTTTTTCAGCAAAATAAATTTGAAGTTTTATTATTTACTACAGGGGTCGTACCGTCAAATAAGGGACGGCATATAGATATTATTAAGTCATCACAAACTAATCGCGAAAATGAAATAATTGTAGACTAAAACACTTCAGTAGTCAATGAACCAACAAAAGTTTATGTCAGCATACTGACACGCGTAACTCGTCATCCTTTTTCCCTTCCCTTCAGGATGTTACAGACAAAAAATACACAAATACATGTGGCGTTTTTAGCAGATGAGTCAGATTAAAAGATATTTCGTATCTATCAATTCAAATTTATTTTGCAAATTTATTCTGCAAATTCCGATTTTATTAATCCACTCCAAAGGCGATACAGGCATCCTCCGAATTTCGGTTTACGCCAATTTTTTCGCCTTTACAAACAAAAGCGAAATTAGCCTTTCGGCGTTTATTTATCAGCGAACCTTTATAGCAACAGCGCGTGCCCTCTCCCTCTCTTTCCTATATACCAGTAACTTGCACCTCCCAAACCTCTGATGACTCATACCCTCATCACCATTTTGGGGATCTGGGACCGTATGGTGATGGTTTCTCTTCGCTTTGTGTTATTTCGGCTTATGAAAGTTTATATATATATATATATATATATATATATATATATATATATATATATATATATATATATATATATATATGAAAGCTCTTTACTTTCAAATTATGGCGGGTACATTTTACTTAGCGGTACAACGCCTTGGGTAGGCACTGTGTATCGAACTTAGTAATTGACAGCGAGACAATCTACTTGGATAACAATATATTGTTTTGATAATCTGATGACATAACAGCCAAGAAGAAGACAAAAAATTGGTCAATTATAAGATTTTACAAATCGTTCCGAAAAGCAGAAGTCGGTGGTTTTCAAGTTTACGGGCGCGGCAGCAACAAGTGTGTACATGCCTTTCATTTAAAACATTTAAACACTTAAAATCTCGGCGATTATGAGTTATGTAAAATAGATAATGAATTTTTTTTTTTTTTCAAGCCGCAGTGCATCCTTTGAGATTTCCTGAAGGTGCAACGCCCAAACGACAGACTTAATTCCGATTAGCATTCAAAGATGACTCCTAGTGTCCGGACTGACAAGGAGTGCGCTCGAACCTGCTTTAACAGAACCGTTGAGTGACCACACAACAGCTGTGATAACTTGGGAGCCTTGAGTATGAGATAGCCCAGTGTTATTGCCCTTTTGCGGGACCTCGAGTAATTGCTCACCAGTGCATTACAATAACAACAAATAAATCGTATTCGTTAAAATTCTTGATAAACAGAGTGATCGGATTAGTTTAGTTTGAAAATTGCAAATAATTTGAATTTGGGAGAATTGAATGTAACTGTTTTTGTGGAGAAAATGGCGTTTTTGTGGAGAAAAGGGTGTTTTTGTGGCTGTTAAAATCCACATAGATTGATCGATCCTTATAGAGTGGTGAGTAAAGAAGGAGAACGTACCTGTTGATTGATTTAGCAGAGGGGGTCATAATGCATATGTTAGAACAAAAATACTTTTCCAACATAAATCTTTCCCAAAAAGTTATTATTCCAGGTGGAAAATCAGAAAGCAAATACAGAAGAAACTATAGACACGAATTATCGGGCATTTTCCAAAAATAATGTAAATGCAAATATAAACTCAAGTTTTGTAAAACTAAGCCAAAAGACAGCAAACAATTTAAAGTTCAAGTTCAGCGTCCGTAATTGTCACAGTTGTTGTGACTGTGAGGGCGCTCGGTCAGTTAGTTACTAAGATAATACTAATCAGGACCAGATACGGCTAGTGCACGACTCCTAGCATAGGTAACAAAGGGGCCCCAAATTGAGAAAATACACATCTATATTAAAACGCATACATTTTTTACCTCATTTTAAAGAACCTTCAAGTTTAAATGTCGTTCATCACGTAGGTATTCCACTCCTACTGCATTAAAATAACTCGTTTGTTAATTGGCCAAAATCGGTAATAAACACTCAGTCGTTCATAAAATGAGGGCAGCACAGTACTACTAGTTATAAAGCAAGTTCAGAATTATTGGATTGGCAGTGAGCTTGCAATTGAGCATTTAGCGCGGGACCCATGAAAATGCGGGGCCCACGCGCTCCTTTTTTGCGACGTAATCCGGCAGCGATATTAACTAACAATTCTAATTTTTCTAACTAATTAAGAAAATTTTTCGACAGTATCAACATTTTTTTTTACTGCTATGCAACAAATAAAACAAACAAAAAGAAAACATATTAACTTTCAAAACTAAAAACTATAGTGTGCTCCTGACTAAGTGATAAAATTAAGGTGGTGAAGTGTTAACTTTTATTATGATCTTTTTTTTACCTTTTTTGACTTACGTTTTATAAGTATCTGGTTGTTATAATTGCTCATGTACCTTCACAAAACGGGGATAATTTGGGACGCTAAACTACAAGATCGTCACGTAGTGTGCACCTGTTGATTGACTTATGCATTATTATCTTAATGCGTAAAGACTGAGTATTTTGCGAAAAAATCTTTCCCCCGAAGTTTTATTTATCAGTATGAAAAACAAAAAAATCAAAGAAGTAGAAGTAATAAGCCCCCCCCCCCCCAAAGCAGGTACTTATTTCCGTTTAAAAAATTAAGTTATAATTTGAAAAACTTGGGTTTGAAAACTGAGACAAAAGTTTGCAAACAAAAATGAAAAAATCCAACATATTGAAAAGTTCAAGTTTTGAGAAGCAAACTATGCAAAAAAAAATTAAATAAATGCAAAAAAAAATTCTTTACAGAATATTTTCGAAAGGTTCGTTGAAAATGAGAAAATCAAACTTACCCTTATTTCACATGAAGTTATCTGACAACAACAGTCGAGAAGTTTTGTTTTGTGCCTTCAGGAGTAAGTAAAGTACTTATAAGTAGAAAGAGAGAGAGAGGGAGAGAGCAGTGCATTAGATGCATGTAACCCTTCAAGAAAAAAACTAAGGTAAGAATATCAAGTAAGAAGAAGGCAGAAAGATAAGAAAGATAGACAAAAGAAAGATAAGTAGGAGGGGCGCTGTGGGGGGAGACACCTTCTGACCTGAAATGATGAACTCAGCTGACAGTCTTTACCATCAGAAATACTGTCCACGTGGATGACTCATAGTTTACGAAGTTAAAAGTTTTGGCAGTATCAGCTTGGCCGACCGGGACGGGGGGAGAGAGCACTGGAGAGGAGGCACCTAGCTTTAGCAAGGGACTGGATGACTGACTGAAAAAAAGTGTCCGAGTACAATAATAATAGTCTGTTAGATTACAAGAAGGGTTCAGGCGAATAAACTTATTTAAGTGTATAATATATATTTACTGATCTTTACAGGAATCCGTTTTCAGCTGCTTCCTTCCTTTATTCAACACCAGTGGAGCTGCATTTTGGCTTATAAATTTGAACACAATGTAGGGAAAGTGGTCCCGATTGTGAAATTTCACGCCCTCACTCACTAGTTGTTAAAAACGGCGCTCAAATAAAAACATATAATTTTATATGGCAATCTTTGCTTTGACGTATATAAGCCTATGACAGTGTTTAACCAGCATCGAGAAGCCCTAAAAGTCATACAAAGGCTCCAATAAGTATATATTTATTACAAAATATACAATAAAACAGTATATTCATCAGAAACTAATGCAATTATGGAATTTAACACGCGTTTTTATCAAGTTGCGCATCGTGAATTTGTCAGTCGCACTGTCTGTTTTCGTCGTCGCACCTTGGGTAGTTCATGGTGCGCTATTCGATGATTTTACATTGAGTGAGCGAGGCTGAGAAACTTGACAATTTACAATCAGGACCACTTTCCCTATATTGTGCCAAAATTTAATTAAGGACAATATGATTAAATGTGAAAATTAAAACTACTAAAATAAAATTCCTTTTTGTTTTTTCTTTTAAAAGTAGTTCGAATGCAGCCCTCCACATAAGAGAAGAGTTTATTTTTTTAATTTCATGTTCTTGTGTTGAAGCACATTTAAGAAAATTAATTTTAAAAAAATGTAATACTCTCAGAAAGAAATTAAGAAATTCCCCCGAGGATGGACTTACAGAATTGATTGGAGTAACAACAAACAAAGCAATAAATGATACTTGTAAAATATTAGGCTTAAAAATACTAAACGTGAACATGCTGTAAATTCAAACTATTTTTTCTAGTTAGTCCAAATAGTAACCCATATATGTGAAACGCAATGTGTGTGTGTGTGTGTGTGTGTGTGTGTGTGTGTGTGCATAACATTTTTCAGTGTGTGCACAGATACTTCATTCTGATCTCTGACCGATCCCAGGGTCATAGATACATAGGTCCTAAGCAGTATGAAGATATTTAAACTAGGAAAGGTATGTGATATAAAAAGGAAGGACTTTCTCGTAAATTTTCCTTTCTGGGTGTTTTAGTTTTATACTTCTTTCGTGCGAGGAGACTGATTGAGTGTATCTGCTCATCAGTCAAGTCACCGAGAATTCCCCGTATCTCGACAGGAATTTCATATATCGCTTTAAATCAACCCACCAAGGAAAAACGAAACTAATTTTCTTCCTTTTTTTTCTTTCTTTCTTTGATGAAGACATTTCGCATCTCAATTTCACTGAACTTTTGGGTAGCAGTTCGGAGTGCACCACTAGAAGCTTAGAGCCTTAGATAACTGTTTCAGGTTCGTGTACGGTTCGTCTTATGGGTGAGCTGCCCCTGGTGGGCAGGAATGAAAGCTCAAGTTAATAACCGAAGAATATTATTTGTATAATTAGCATTAACCATCACAAATGTTAGTTTATATAAAATGGTTACAATGGAATATAATCCCAATGGAATATAACCCCAATATTTCAAACAAATTTGTCAAAGATAACAGAAGTAATAGTTAGATGACGTGTATATATTAGTCCAAAAAAAGAGTGGTATACAAACAATGCATCCTCCTGATAGTCACCTATGGAGCTGTAACATGGAACTTAACCCGCAGACTAAGAAGCATACAACTAGCACATGGAAGAATCATGCTCAACCTCACATGGAAATATCACAAGACAGCACAATATGTCAAGGCAAAACAGAAATCTGAGACGTCATAGAATCCATTAGAAAACTCAAATGGCAATGGGCTGGCTATGTTACAGGAATGGCAGATAACCGACTCACAACACGGATCCACAGAAATCACATGCGTAACTGAGGCCGGTAGAATACAAGATGAAGAGACGAACTACATCAATTCAGACGCCCATGATAGAGAGGTCTGGCGAATCCTGAGGAAGGTCTATGTCTAACGATGGACGTTAAAAAATCGGTGATGGTGATGATATATTATGTTGACCAGAAAGATCCGCCGATGTCCATTTACCTCTGTCAGCGAAGTTGAAAAGAGGTATATGTATTCGGTCGTATCTGTTTGTTCGTCTGTCCACACGATATTTCTGAAACTACTGCATGAATGAAAGTGGTGTAAGAAAGACAAGGTGAAGTTCTGGGGCGAATCAAAGGAGTTTTTTCTTGGTTGAGAGATTTTTTTTCAATCACATACTCATGACTATCCACACGATATCTCAAAATATCAACAATGAATTTCTATGAAATGGACAATAGGATACAGGAGAATTGATTGAATTTTGGAACTAACCCTTGCATAATTACCTCCCCAACGTCGAAGTTATATCTCCAAATCACATAATATCGCCAACTTTCATGTCTATCCACATGATATCTCTAAAATTTATCAATGAATCAATGAATTTCAATGATATTTTGTGGAAAAGTTAATAGGCTATGGAAGAACTGATTAAACTTTTGGATTGATCAATGCCCAATTATTCCCCCAGACAATGATGCAGGTAGAGGTATGCGCTCTCTAGGTGCTTCATAGTTGTTAGATGGCATTAGGAGTGTTTAGTTTATTCGCCCAAAGGATCGCTTTTGATTGTATTGTGACAGCTGTCATATTAGTATGTATCACAAAAAATTGTCGAAATTGACAAGATGAAAGAAATAAGGCGACGTTTTTCGGCAAATTAAACCTTCTTATTTTAAGAAAGCTTGAAATACGATTCAAATACGAAAAATTTGCTGTTCAAAGAGAATGTATTGTGAATGATCGAACCAGCATAGAGAGGCTCCAGAAGTTATACAAAAGCCCTAATAAGTATGTTTTAAATAGACATGAAATTATGGTGATATTAAATGGTTTTGACACGTAACTACGATGTAGGGAATATAATTGTTTATGGATCGGCTTCAGAATTTAATCAGTTGTCCTGTATAAAAGAATACAGAACAACTGATACTATTAATTTCATTTACTTCATGATGATGTGAAACCTGAGAGGTAAGCGGAATGAACCACTACTTACCGTACCAAAAGCTGGTCTTCAATCAAAGAAGGTAATGTTGTGTACATAGTGGGTCTGGAAATAGTTCCTATATTGATAGCATCTACCAAAAAACAAATCGATTGATTCGAACAAGTACTGCTCCCAATTAGATTAATTAGAGGCAGAAATCGACGAAAACCATCAAGAATTAGGGAAAACAGCGTAACATTCCATCAGAATAATTCTAGACCTCATGTTTTTCCGGTGATAAAGTGAACACAATTACAACTTGGCTGATATCTTTTATTTTCACTCATCCCCCATATCCACTAGATATTGCTCCTCCGAATTAACATTAATTCTGATCTTTACAGAATTCACTAAATGAAAAATGTCAATACCAAGGAAGACTGCAAAAAGCAACTAAAACATTTATTAGCATTTCGCGCAAGGGATAGATTGAGAATTTCAACCTGTGGCCTTTTACGCATACCAAGCTCGCAACTTGTATCCACCTTCCACCGAAATTTACGGCATTCAATCTTTTCCTATCACTTCTAATTTTCACTTCAAGTTAATGCTTGATGTAAACAATTAGATCGTCATGAGAAAATGATTTGTTCCCTAGATCCACTTCAGACGCATGTTCCATACTACCATTCTAGCTACATCTAGCAGCGTGAGAAACATCATTTGTTTCACTTTAGTCAACTGGTGATGCATTGTCGCGCGCAGACACGATATCTACACCCGCAAAACAGATCAGGCTCGTTTTAGGTCGTCAACAAAATCCAAAAAGAGGCGGACGGTACAATAATGATGGAAGAAGTGCTCAGCCGTTTCCTCCAAGCCATCACTGCAGCGTTCACAGTCGGGCAAATTATCCAGACCCGCTTTAAAACCCATTTTGAGGGTGATGGTGAATTCCAGATCAGTCATTCAGAGGTAGTCTGCACCTGGCGTCTAAATCCATACTTCGGTCATAAAATGGTAGGGAAAAACCAACCTCAAGATGTGCAGGTGACTCTCTCAGTGCACAATTGGCATACATCCTATGCTCAGTCACTGGATGCAGACATCCCAGTGAAACATTGACTTAGCTTTTGTCTAAAACAAGGAAGGATGCTTTACGAGAGAGCAAACATTTGCTTCACAAGCAGACAATCGATAAATGATCAGGAGGAAGGCATATGTTAAACCAGTTGTTCTCAAATCGTGTGCCATGGCACAATGATGTGCTGCAACAATCCTCAAAGTGTGCAAAGCATTTTTTTCCCAAATACTCAAACTTATTTCGAGCCTTAAACAGGTCCAGTACGGGTAGTACGTCTGCCCCGCTTCCGCCAAAGAGTTGCTAATGTAGTGGTTTTATCATTAGATTTTGCGAGTTCTTAACTTTTTTTTATCGAGGGAGGAGGGGTGATGAGAACGTATATCATTATGCTGACATAAAAGTTTAATTCATTGACAACTGAAATGTCCAATATATTTTATTCTCACAGCCGGTGTGCCGCGTAAGTCAAATATATTTCTCAGTTCGAGAATCACTTCGTTAAACACAACCCAGACTTGATCTTTAAAGACGCTGGATGGGTGGCTGAAAAGGCAAAAGACTATATTCCAAATCTACTGTGATACTTCAATCTGTACTACCATCAAACAGCGCTGATATAGTACATTAGTTCGAATTTCTTAGCTAAAATACTTCCGTCTATAAAATTTTGATTGGTATTTTTTCATCTTCTTTCTAATGTTTTTTTCTTTAAATCGCAACTCTTACGGTATCATTCTACATTTTGGACAATTAAAATCGTTCTTTTTGTTGCTACGGTTCCAGAATATTTCGCCCGATCCATTCTACAGCTTTCTTCAGACGTACAGTCCAAAAAAATGTGGATTCTTTTACGGAAATAGATGGTGATTAGAAAATAGTAACCAATACACGGACAGGTACATAATTCGATATTAGCTACGATATTAATGATCTGAGACTAGCTTTCTAGTCACTATTCCGAAGCGAGCTGTCCCAATTATGCTTATAAACCAACTATTGTTATTTTTCATGATAAAGGTTAAGTACATAGTTCAAATAAATACACTTTCTCCAACAGTTTGAGTGTATCCATTCCTGAGTTAATGTATAATCAACTTATAAGTAATAAGTACATTGATAAGCAGTGTTATAGTGTTCTGGGCATGCGATGGAATGTCGTTCCCTCACTTTTGACAGTGGAAGAGAACAGCATTCTTTCACTATCTATACATACCATTAGAATTCTCCATTTGGACAATTCTTCCTTAGAGCCATTTGAGAATCACTGTTTTAGAATAACAAAAGAGAACCACGAATTCAACGATGAGCCATTTTATTTGCATATCTGTAAAAATATTATCTGCCCGGTCGCCGTGTGACCTGCAGACAAAATTATCACACAAGAGAAAATTCGACCTTTCAAAGTCTTGTGTACTAATTTTCACGCAATTGCAATATGAAAATATTCTACGAGTATTATTTCCAATAAAAATCCTACATAGCCATTTTTAACGATTTTTGGCTATTTTGGGCTTTTAAAAAACAAAATTAAGGACCTCAGGCATTCTGTACTGACATTATAATAGACGGTAATTGATTATAATATAGATGTTCTCCTAATGACATCACAACTTTTAATGACACCATCCCCCGAATGATAAGCTTGGGGTGAAAAATGGTAATTTCTAGATGATGGATGTTTAATCATTTTAGGTTAGAAACAATACAACCAAAACACAGAAAAGAAAAACAGATTTAAGGTTACAGGTATTCTCAAAGACAATCAAGGGAAGCGAAGTATTGTTTGTTAATTCCTGATAGAACCCCCGATTCTTTCCTTGGTTTATTAACATTTTACGAATAATATTATACTGTATGAATTGATAAGATTTTTTTAACTTATTTTTTGTGTATAAAAAGTATAAGGGGTTCTTCTAGGTAGAAAAAATAAACCAATTTTTCTTTTGATAAGGCGAAGGGAAAAAAGAGTTTGTTTTCTTTGGCCAAGTAAGATAAGAGGCTCACATTTGCACAGTACAGAGATTATTCATATGGCCAAATACAGGAATAGATTTGGAGCCTTTTTTTGCCAGGGTTGTTACCTGCATTTTGATAGGTCAGGTAGATGAGTGCTATCTTGTTTTGTATATCCAAACGAAATCTTTTGGGTAATAAAATGGTCACCTGCTACTTTTTTTATCGCGTTGTCGAAATACCAGCAATCCCAAACGACTTTGGTCAAAACCTTAACCAACAATAAATTAACACCAGTTAAAATTTCATCGGATTTGAATTTGTTTGTCCTTTTCACTGCATGTTATGGCATGCAGATTAGTTTGTCATTTACCAGGGAGTGGAGAAAGGAATGAGCCAAAAAATCAGACTGCAACCGCCCACTAGCAAGAAGAGAAGTCGCCGACCAAACCAGAAATCAACAATATTAAAAGATCATTGCCACCTGTGTAGCACACAGTTGAATCATGGAACAACAAGACGCTGAAGGAGCACTAGGCCACAACAATCTGCAAAAAGCAAGTAGGTTTTTCACCGGGTGGAATGGTTAGCCCAAAGTTCAACCCTTGTCCTTTACCCAGGTTTGTGATCAGCTATGGCAACTACCAAGCTGTAGGCATTCTTTCCAGTCAGGGTGACCTTCTCTTAGTTGGACAACCTGAAAGGATTTAAAGGATGCTATCTACCCATAGGGCATTCAGGCGAAGGGAACGTAAAGACAGGCCGTCATCATCATCATCATCATCATCATTAGTCCTTTTATCTCCATCGTTGGACATGAACCACCAGCGGTGCCAATGTCCCCCAAACTCGTCCGTATCGTCACGCCATCTCATACGTCACAATTTCTCATGTAGTCTCTAGGGATCCACATTGAGAGTCACGATGTCAAGCAGTTGTCTGACATTCTTGTCACATTGTCTAAAATCCATAAAAAAGGAATAGAATGCTCATGATTAAACAAACATTGTCTGTCAATCAACGGAGAATTTTTAGTTTGATATACATCCATTCCCTAAATACAATCAATAAATTCATGATTGAGAAACAAGTGGCAGGTTCTTGTCTGGGGTGAAAAATGTTCTTTCGTAGTTTGTGTAAATAGAAGACACCTGTCTTTTAATCAATTTGCCTGCACCATACATCCAGAGAAGTCTAGAGTTGACTTTGCTTTCCTAACGTAACAAGAACAACAAGAATATTCCTCACCAAATTTAGCGGAGAAAGAGTTAATGTTTGAAATCATGACCAACTTTTTAGTAAGAGGTTCTCTCACCAACTGAGCTAAATTGACGAGTCTTACATATATTTGGAAATTGCTTTGAAACACGCCGACTTCATTACTATTTCAAAATTTAATGTTATGTGGAAGAAGGGTGATGACCAAACAATAAAACATGTATACTCATATTTAATGGAATAAAGAGTTGGTGTGCAGTGTAAGTCAAATATATGAGGTTGGCTCCGAAACTAATGCCTTTTATTCTATCATTGTGGCCCACGACGTCAGAGGTGGATGTTGGTAGTATGGCAGCACAGATTGAGCCTTCCCGCCAATAACCCATCTGTTTTTGTTCCAGGTAGCAGCTGGACGACAGTATGGAAAAATGGCGTTTGACATGAAAGTGGGGACGGAGCAGAGGTATGACTTCGGGTTCCTCCATGCGAAAAAAAAATTGCACTCGTTGACATTCATCAGCGCCTGCTGAACTTTTGCTCGTATTTCATAGTGTGCCGTCATACAATAAAGTTTGAGAACCGTTGTTTTAAAGTATTTGTATTTTCTTTGAAAGGAACAGCGACAAATACATAGAAACTATAAGTGAGAGGTTACACAGTGTTTTTTGTCACGCTTAAGTGGTTTGAGATGGTGTCTTTTTTTTACCTTTTAAATATTCAACCTGGAGTAGATGGGTACTTCATCTAATTGGAAATAAACCAGAGGTTAAAGAACATTAGTAATGAGAAATTTGTATCAAGTTTACCAAAATAAAACCTACAGGTCTCTTTCTACCAAGTCTGTCGGGAAAGTATCCAAGCGTTCAATATCAACAAAAAATTATAATGACGCCTCAGTCCCCTTCAAAGTACTGTCCTTTGAACCTCACACACTTATCCCAGTGTTCCTTCCACTTTTCAATCAGCAAAGTCCTCTAACAAGACCGCCATCACCTCATCACACTCTCCTTAATTTCGTCCACGCAGAAACACAGAAGTCACAGCGAGCCAAAACTGGGCAGTGCAAGGGGTGGGCAATGCGATATTTTGCAAAAAAGCGATGGCGGGAAGAATAACTCTATTGGTCATTGTGAATGCGACGGACACCCACCACACGAGCTAACGCAATGACGTCTCATAACCGACCGAGTAACCATCCGAGAGAGTGTCTGTTCATGCACGCTCAGTAAGGTTCCCTGTATTAGTTTGCTAAGTTACACCGACAGTGCAATCGCTTCTCAAGATATTGAAAATGGCTAGATAATTTGCAGAACCACCTCTAATTGATCTAAAGTGTATCCCAAAAATGACCATATATTTTCTTTTTCATGTTTCTTTTCAGATTTCTGTCCAATCTCTGCGAAATTGATATCAATCGATAGCTAAATATCTGATAAATGTTTTGTCGCCCAAGCTCTACATTTATCCTGTATTGTTATGGTGATGATACTAACGTTAGAACTAAGGTGTAAAAGCGCAGCCTGGCAAGGATTAGTGTCAGCGATTTCTATCTAAGGGGCTATATGAAGAGCAAAGTTTACACAATAAGATAAAAGATTTTTATTAACTTGACGCAATAATCAGAGATTGTTGTGCAAAGATTCTATTCAACTTTCTTGTCGATGTTGGGAGTGCTGGCCCATGTAGAAGTTTGCCAGTGAAACAATTCTTAATTGAATTTGACAAAATTTGAATAAAAAAATTCTTGAGTTGCACTGATTCTCTATAGTTTTCGTCTGTTAGTTTGGAAAAATAAGTAAATAAAGGAATAAATGTATAGTAACTTTTCAGTCAATATTCATTCATCATCATTCTATCTCGAAACAGCTCTGTACTGCTTTGTTATTACAGCATTAAAATTGGCATTGCTCTTTCCATATTCTCTATTTTGAAAAGGAATTGATTTATCAGTGGTCTTCTAATTCTAAAAATTTTTATATTAGTCGAAAATCTTCCATAAATCTTTGCGCTTCATCTTTGCATTAAAGGTGTATTTTAGTCAAAGAGGAATCTACGCATGGAGTAAGATTAACCGAATGTTGCTTATCTATACTAATATTTGAGTCTTTTGTTCGTTTGCTCATTTGTGCCTCTTCTCAGCAAGAACTACGAGGTCTAGCGACCTAAACTTTTCAAAGTTTCAAACCACAATTTATCTCATATGAAACTGAGATCGAGCATAGAGGTATATCTTTCCACGGCAAAAGTTATATCCAATGTAAAGTTGATGCTGGAGGTTACTAAAGGTCAGATGAGACCATTTCTAGAAATTGTAACAAGGCGCAGGAACTATCTCTCCAGATCGCTGGCTTTTATCTGACTTCCCCAAGCTTTTTTCATGGACACCTCTATATGGGTTCTTCTAGAATGGGATCCTGGCACCCAATGGGAGAAACATCCATGTAGTGTATCCAGAAACCCTGTCAACCTAATTGACAACAGTTGTTCTTATTTACACATCAGAATATTTCTTCCGTCACAGCTACTTTCTCATGTGTGCATAGTGTCAATAATTGTTTTGTTTGTTTGTTTGTTTGCTTTTTTCATCTGTTGTATTGTGTTAGAAGAAATACACCGAAGAACATATTTTTCCTGTTTGATTATTTTTCTCGCGGACACCACCAGGTATCCCTGCTAGATTACATACATGATACGCCACTAATAAATCTATACGGTTTTTTTCTGTAACATTTTGCAAGAGATAACAACAGAATGTTAATTATAGAGTAGCCTACCTTATCTATTTATTTTTTGTTAATGCGTAAAAAAATCTGGGTTAATTCTGATTGAACATAAACAAGAAAACGCAGAGCAGCCTTTTTTTCTAATTTGAGTGCAATACAATAGCAAATTTCTTCCAATACTTCCATCATTTTGACGGCATGGGTAAATCAGCTATTCATATAATAACCCTATTCTGTTTGTAACAGATTGATACCAGAACACTGACAAACATTTTTCCCTAATTCTCCAAGTAAACTGTTGAGATAAAGTGTAAAATCCCGTTAAAAAAAGTCGCAAAATAGAAACATTTAGTTCGTTTGAGCCAATCGATCAATGGTGTGAGGGTGGAGTAACGGTAAAGTCAGTGGGCAGTGCTAAGAAAGCTGAAATGCCGTCTACATAAATTAGGTTCAAATTCAGCTGATGCCATCATTTTTCCTCACCCCAGAAGTTGCCATGGCTTTAAATTGTTTCTGTGAGCATCTGTGCTTTATCTCGATTCTTTGTACATCTTCAGGAAGATGTGTATCAGAATGGCATAAGAGAGCTCGTAAAGATGTACAACTTGCTGGTATATAAAAAAAGGTGATTTTGGAGGACTGGGAACACACTAGAATTACTAAAGTAATTATAATTGCTTGATTGCTCCACACTATTTTGAAATACTGAAGGTTTCATGGGAAGGGAACGCTCTAACTTTGGATAGCGCAGGAAACATGTATGTTGGTTTGACAAATACAAATAAATAATGAATATGAATTTCTTTTTTCTTTTCTCTTACTTATATGTAGATTTATAACGAAATTTTACATACACATTGTCTCCAGGGTTATTTTCCGCGTTAAAAAGATTACTACGCTTTAACCGCTCATTAGTACCTTCAACTCGTTAGCTGCTATGTACGGGCGAGATAACTCGTTTTAGCAAGTCGTCAGTCCAATGCCAGTATCATTCTTTTTTAATTTACATGAAAGTATATGTTATGCCATATCGGTAAAATTGCTTTAGTAGCGAAATTAACTTATCATTTACAAAAATAAGTTAGATTTCACTTAACTTACATGAACTTTTGATCGTAAACATCAGTTGTATTATATCCTTGTTTTTATTAAATAAACCTTCGATCAGATTGAAATTATGCATTTAATTTTTGTGAAAAAAAAATGTTAAAAATACATTTTTACTTATTTTCTGTAAAAAAAAAAAAGTTTCATAAACCTCTGATTGAAAGAAAAATAGTTGTTTGTATCCTGGTTTCGATTAAATGAATTTTTGATCAAATCTATTTTTTTGTGAAATAAGCTGAAATTAATAAGTTGCAAATTAAGCAACTTCACCAATTCGGCGTAGCACACACACACTCAAATTCACACACATAATATATACATATATGTGTGTGTGTGTGTATATATATATATATATATATATATATATATATATATATAAAGATATATATATGTGTATGTGTACATACATACATACATACATTTCTATATATATATATATATATATATATATACGTATATGTATATATATGTGTGTGTGTATATATATATATATATATATATATATATATATATATATATATATATATATATATATTGCATTCTTTAGATATTTGGTTTTACATATTAGATGATTTGTATGGATATGTAACCATTTCATACATGCAATGAAGACTTTCTATTTTTATCACAAATTTTACAAGAAAACCCCGGCACAGGTGTTACAACTTTTAAAAAATATATTTGCCAGCAAATAGGTTCGTAGATAAATCGGCATCATGATAAATAACATTCTATTAAGATGATTAATTATCCACAAATATATTTCTGCATGAAGAAAGAAAGAAAGAAAGAAAGAAAGAAAGAAAGAAAGAAAGAAAGAAAGAAAATAGAAAAACACCTTTTAAAAAATTCCAGGTATGTCACGTGTAGGTATATCTATTGTAACTTACAGCTGTTGCACCCTCGAGTTAGGAGGTTCAACTCTAGGCAAAGACATGTATTTTATACATCTGGGGGGAAGTGGGTGTGGAGGTCAGGGTGGTCGGGGGTGTGAGCCCTTGACTCATCAACCGTCTTAGTCATCAGGGTTACAGGTTGAAAAGCTCCCTAACCCACCACGTACCCTGTCAACTTTTCTAATGTTGTGGGGTCGGGGAGAGGGAGACCATCCTACCGGCTTTCAACTTTTAAAGAAAATATAAATGAAAAAGTTTCACGTTATTTTCTTAATTGTCTTTTTTTTTTAAATGCTGAACTAAAGCAGCAACCACGGAATCAAGCAGGAATTTGTGGCCCATATGAAACTTGGCCGCGCATAATGAAGTACCGGATGTGTGGAACAAAAGTGACATCATTAGGCGCAAGAATGCAGAGCAGCAACAAGTGACATTTATAAAGCTTAGAATACATAATGCGCTGAAAGTTTAGCACCTGCAGCAGGATTCCAAGTTGGTACCTAACCTATTCAATGAATCTGTGACAATAGTCTTATTCATGATCTTACTGAAATATGTAGCAATCATTGTGTGTGTGTTAAATCACAGTGCTCAATATTTAATACAGCTATTGATATACAAAGAAAAATAATTGTTTTACCAAGTGAGAGTTTTTAAAACTGAATAATAAAAGTGATCATCATCATCATCATAATCATCATCATCATAATCATCATCATCATCAAGCTTAAAATGCATACTGCGTTGAAAGTTTAGTACCTGCTGTAAGATTCCAAGTTGGTACCAAACTTAGTCAATGAAACTGAGTCAATACTCTTATCCATGATGAGGACTGGTCATCAAATAGTCTCACTTAAATATGTAACAATCATTGTGAGTGTGCTCAACATTTAACACAGTAAATACAGCTATTAATGTACAGAGATAAATAAGAATTGTAGGGACCTATACCCGGTGAATGTTAATATTTCGTACCTCTTTCACTCATCACCAACCGGCTTCATGTTGTTCTCAGTGGATTATGAAAATAAAGAGCCCATTCACATTTGAATAACTTCTTCCATAATTATCCAATCAGGTTTGAATGTTCCCGAAAGCCTAACGGTTCTAACCATTACTACTATACATGCATTAGAACGATATATCAGATTTATCTCCCTTTTTCCTGAATTACTAAAAGAACCTATACGATTATTCTGTCTTTCTTTCGCTATGCATACGAAACGTTCATTCTTGCGAGTTTTAAACGCCCTATATTTTCTCTTTTTACTTGAGATTGCATTCAGGTAGGGTTTAAAACGTTCAGTAGGAAGTGGTTCAGGGGAATATTCAGTTGAATTGTTCTCAGAATATAAGTATCAAGAAAACCATTGATAGTTTAAAGAACCTCTGATTCCTCAAGCAAGAGGTTGTTCTAAGAATTGTTTTAGTTTAATTGTAACTATAAATAAAAGTTAATCGCATCTTCACAGATTTTAAATGATTTTCAACGATTTAAGATACAACTATTTATTATCAGCCATATTTATATTTTCTTGTTTGTTTATTCATTATACTATTTTGATTGTTATACAAAGCGAGAGTTTCGAAAACTTGATGACAAAAATCATCATCATCATCATCATCATCATCATCATCATCAGTCTTTTGACATCCGTCGTAGGACAGAGACCTTCCCCAGGATTAGCTAGACCTCTCTATCAAGAGTGTAACAGAGCCAACACTTTCTGGACATGTGTAATGGATCCAAAGAGATCACATGCGAGAGACGAACTAGACAAATATGTGGGTACTTCTTGTGAGGTGTCAAGTTTGGACCATAACCTCCTCTGCCTGGAGTTCTATTAATCAGACAATCAGTTTTATAATTAACATGTTGTTCATTTAGCGGTATAAACAACTTTATTACTAACCCATTTTACTCTCCTTCTCTATATTTACAATATTGATCGTATTATTATCTCAGGAATGGTGAAGGTTTGGATCAATTCCTAGTTGTTAGTAAATTGGTTAAATTTTATTGTTTAAATTTAGACAGTCCCCTTTAATCATACAAGTCCAAGTTAAGAGCAGTTCTGTTGAGATATGTTGCTTGGGAAAGTGAAAGCAATCAAAGAATTTCATATTCCACTCAGATTTCCAAGTCTCTACAACTGTGGGGAAGAAGTAAGATTCTACTATATCACTAAGGTTGTCATTCTTTCCCTTTCATTGACGTTGATTCTAAAATACCTGGAGTATATTCTTAGAGATTAGTACTTACATTTTCTCAGTTATTTCAAAACCTTGTTTATTCGCTGGGCTACATTCTAGTCTATTATATACAGCTCCCAGCTATGTTGTTACATATGGTTAATTTTAAGTCAAATTTTACTTAAGCTCAAAGGGGATGGATAGAGAAGAATCCAATTTAACTACCCTAAGGAGTTCACTATACTTAATGATACTGAGCAATTGTGACTGTTAGCTAAAGATACTAAGATATTCCATATAACTCTGGTTTGAAATGTTTTCTTAGACGAATTAGTATGGCTGAATAATTTTAAAACAATCTAATTAGTGTTTTGAGTGTTATTTCAAAATGAATTTTTCATTATTTATTTTCATTTTGCTTTTTTTCTGTGGTGATCTGTGTTCAATAATTTGTTTTCAGAATCAAAAGCTTAGATTAAAACCTTCAAGGAATTTATACTTCATTTTCACTCTCTAAGTCAGTTCTCCCCATACATAAACAATAATGATAACGATATATGTATACTAGCAGAGTACTTGTACAAAATGACAGGATTAATTATGTATGGTTCAGCACTTCTGCCTAGGATCAATGTATCTGTGTGCTCTTTGAGTGTTACGCAAACATACATACACACATAAATATATGGATACACACTGTGTCATCTATCAATCTATCAATCTATCTATCTTTCTATCTATATATATATATGTATATATATGCAAAGTGCACTCTACGTGAATAATTATTCCAAATATTTACTCCCATAAGACAAATTCGTGTCAAGCATTTAATAGCATCAACAGAGATAATTACAGAAGAGAGATCTCGCAGTAAATGAATAATTACAAGCGTAAAACAGGAAATGGTCACAGTTTTCCAATTGGAGTAACTGAATTTTGCAATGATGAGTGTGCAGAAGCATACCGAATGATTGTAGGGACGGTCATGCCTCTAATTTGCCGACAAAGTGGGCGTACCTAAAAAAACCCAAAAAACAACTCTTTGTTGTGCCCCTGTGCACACGCGCGTGTATGTGTGTTTGAACCAAAGAAATGAAAACAAAGAAAAAGATTTCAATTGAAGATTATATTTTTTTCTTTTGAAAATTAATGCAGATTAATTTCCCTAATTTGGTGCTAAATCATGATTTTAAGAGATAAAATAGTAATTTTATTCAAATATTCAAAATTATAAATCAATGCAATTATTTAGTAGGAAAACTTATCTAGTTTTTAATATACAACAAACAATAAGAAAAATGTTTCATCGAAATATGAAGCCGTTATGTATAGATTGTATTTTTGTGCCCTACATATCATAACAGTCAGTCTTGTCATTTTAAGATTGCAAATTAACTACTTTTGTTTTTTAAAAATTCTACTAATAAAAAAAAAACTCTTGCTGGAAAATTAAAATCGAAAACCTTTATGTAATTTGTCTATGTGCTTTAGGGCTGAATTTGAAGGCAAGTGATGAATATTTAGGGAGTGATAATTATTTCGGAATGGAGGGATTCCTATTCTTTGTATTTAGCTATTATTTTCAAGCAAATCAAATAAAATAGCTTACAGGATTATCTTCCCCATATAATTTGGTGATGTATATTCTTTCAGTAACAGAAGAGAGAAACAACTTAATTCCTCTACAAACATCTAACGTTTCACACACTCGTATGCTAAATGTTAGAAACAGGGCGCGAATAAAAAAAATTCAATTTCTTTAGAGCAATAACAATAAAAAAAATTATGTATTTCCTTATGTTTTTCTTTCATTGGAGAGATAATCATGTAAGCTTCAATTCATTTAGCGGCTATCAATAGTTATCTCTATATTACACCAGTAAACTAGGATTCTACTTTTTTTCTTGGGGGGTGGGGCTTAATCCTGTGTAGCTGTATTGTTTATAATATATACATATACATATATATATACATATGTATATATATATATATATATATATATATATATATATATATATATATATATATATATGTATATATATATATATATATATGTATATATATATATATATATATATATATATGTATATATATATATATATATATATATATATATGTATATATATATATATATATATATATATATATATATATATACATACATATATACATACATATATATATATATATATATATATATACATAAATATACATACATATATACATATATATATATATACATAAATATACATACATATATACATATATATATATACATACATATATACATATACATACATATATATATATATATACATATATATACATATATATATATATATATATATATATATATATATATATATATATAGATAGATAGATAGATAGATAGATAGATAGATAGATAGATAGATATAGATATAGATATATAGTGTGTTTTGCTTGTATTTACTCATGATTCAGAGGTGTGAAAATTGAGCTCTCAGCTCTGAATTCAAATGTTTAGAATACTTAAATTTACCTTTTTATATTTGACCAATCGTTATAATCTGTGAAGCACAGCATTGTTGTTTTCCTCTAATATCATAAATAGTTGATTTGCATAGCTATTGTCAATAGATATCTATACCAATTTCAAATTTCACACACCTACTCATAGGTAAGTATTATAATTGTATATGTTATGACTCATCATCTCAGTCAACAGTAAACCTAAGTCACAAAAGAAAAGAAAAAAGAACAAACGAACAAAAGAGAAAAAGGTGGAAATAGAAAAGGGGGTGGGTAAAACAGAATGAGACAAAAAACTAAACATTTGTGAAAGTGATCATTTATTTATTAATTGTAATCTATTTTTGTAAAAGTGAAATGAAAAACAAACGATCAAAATTCATTAAAAATTCTCAATGGTGGGATACATTCATTATGAAAAGTGATTTATATACTTCTGCTTAGTTTCAATACTTTACCTATAATCAATGAAGATATAATTATAATCTTTTTTTGTAAAAGTGAAATGAAAAACTAACGATCAAAATTCATTAAAGATTCTCAGTGGTGGGATAAATTCATTATGAAATGTGATTTATATACTTCTGCTTAGTTTCAATACTTTACCTATAATCAATAAAGATATAATTATAATCTTTTTTTGTAAAAGTGAAATGAAAAACTAACGATCAAAATTCATTAAAGATTCTCAATGGTGGGATAAATTCATTATGAAATGTGATTTATATACTTCTGCTTAGTTTCAATACTTTACCTATAATCAATAAAGATATAATTATAATCTTTTTTTGTAAAAGTGAAATGAAAAACTAACGATCAAAATTCATTAAAGATTCTCAATGGTGGGATAAATTCATTATGAAATGTGATTTATATACTTCTGCTTAGTTTCAATACTTTACCTATAATCAATAAAGATATAATTATAATCTTTTTTTGTAAAAGTGAAATGAAAAACTAACGATCAAAATTCATTAAAGATTCTCAATGGTGGGATAAATTCATTATGAAATGTGATTTATATACTTCTGCTTAGTTTCAATACTTTACCTATAATCAATAAAGATATAATTATAATCTTTTTTTGTAAAAGTGAAATGAAAAACTAACGATCAAAATTCATTAAAGATTCTCAATGGTGGGATAAATTCATTATGAAATGTGATTTATATACTTCTGCTTAGTTTCAATACTTTACCTATAATCAATAAAGATATAATTATAATCTTTTTTTGTAAAAGTGAAATGAAAAACTAACGATCAAAATTCATTAAAGATTCTCAATGGTGGGATATATTCATTATGAAAAGTGATTTATATACTTCTGCTTAGTTTCAATACTTTACCTATAATCAATGAAGATATAATTATAATCTTTTTTTGTAAAAGTGAAATGAAAAACTAACGATCAAAATTCATTAAAGATTCTCAGTGGTGGGATAAATTCATTATGAAATGTGATTTATATACTTCTGCTTAGTTTCAATACTTTACCTATAATCAATAAAGATATAATTATAATCTTTTTTTGTAAAAGTGAAATGAAAAACTAACGATCAAAATTCATTAAAGATTCTCAATGGTGGGATAAATTCATTATGAAATGTGATTTATATACTTCTGCTTAGTTTCAATACTTTACCTATAATCAATAAAGATATAATTATAATCTTTTTTTGTAAAAGTGAAATGAAAAACTAACGATCAAAATTCATTAAAGATTCTCAATGGTGGGATAAATTCATTATGAAATGTGATTTATATACTTCTGCTTAGTTTCAATACTTTACCTATAATCAATAAAGATATAATTATAATCTTTTTTTGTAAAAGTGAAATGAAAAACTAACGATCAAAATTCATTAAAGATTCTCAATGGTGGGATAAATTCATTATGAAATGTGATTTATATACTTCTGCTTAGTTTCAATACTTTACCTATAATCAATAAAGATATAATTATAATCTTTTTTTGTAAAAGTGAAATGAAAAACTAACGATCAAAATTCATTAAAGATTCTCAATGGTGGGATAAATTCATTATGAAATGTGATTTATATACTTCTGCTTAGTTTCAATACTTTACCTATAATCAATAAAGATATAATTATAATTTTTTTTTCTTAAAAGTGAAATGAAAAACAAACTTTCAAGATTCATTAAAAATTCTCAATGGTGGGATAAATTCATTATAAAAAATGATTGATACACTTTTATTTGGTTTCAATTCTTTACTTACAGTGAATGAAGATACTATTATAATATATTTTCCAATTTTAACTAAAAAAAAGAATGCCTACATATTTAAAGATATGCTTCAGTATAGATAAAAGTGTAGATTTTTCATCTATTATGTGCTGGTATCCATGAAAGCTTGCAAAAGACTTCATAGTTTTGAACTGTATCTGTTAGCATCTATGATTTATTTTGATTTATTTCATTTTATTCTTAGCAATTTGTGTTCTTATGTATTAGAGAGGCATAAGGAAGCTTCGAAGAATGTTACATAGTGTTACATTGGCAGACATAGGAAAAGGTGTTTTTTGTGGTCTGGGAACCAACATCTTATATAAATCAATGGTAATTGCTTTTTTGAATTATGATCTTTCGGCTTACGGAAGGTTTTATAGAAATGGTTAACTTTATGATGACAGAGGAAAAATATACACACACATGTATATATATATATATATATATATATATATATATATATATATATATATATATATATATATATGATTCACTGAGTTTTTTTCCAAGATATGTGCAATAAAGGTTGTATAGTTTTTACATTGTATACATCTTTTGTTTTCATTTAGATCGGCCACATTATATAACAATTCTCATTACTAAGGAAAACAGAAGCTAATATGTGTGAAAATTTCTCCACTTTAGGAAATACTGGCTGAAAAACCTGCCCTATCGGGCAGCCATCAGCTATTTCCTATGAAAGACCCCACTGTCCCATTCATGGGGGTAGCTACAGCTGTTAGCAGGATACTTTCTGGACATGGCCACTTCCAATACAATACATGACCTATTGTTTAAAACACTGCTGCTGCTAGAAGTAACCATTAGATACTTTTTTGAAAAATCTTTTGTTTCTCTCTAAAATTAACCTAAAAATGTGTACTGAGCATAGATTAAGATACCCTGAATGTGATAATGGTTTTATTTCTTAGATCTGGATGCATAGTTCTTCAGTTATAAGAGTACAAACATACATACATTTTGACTTTAGATATATAGACTAGAAGAAGTACTCGACCTTTATGAATACATAAAATGAATACAAATACATAAGATCACTTTATTTTGTATCAATTGCTCTAAAAAGATTCTGATAATCTTCACTTTGGGGAATACTGATGCTTTCAGAATTGATAAATGGATAAAGGACCTAAAATGAAATTCTTTTTAAGAAATTTCTTGGAGATGATCCTTCCTTTCAAAATACTGTTCTAATTAACATAATTACTGTAAGTGAATTTTTTTTTAATCAAAAACTTTTTCCAATGTCATTCTATTCCTATGCATACCTCTCCCATGAGCATTATCACAAAGGGAATTCAAACTCTGCTCGCTGATTACAGTTTCCACGGTGCTAACTGCTTGGCAACCGGCACCTCCCCTGATATATTTTATAGATAAAAAAATGTTTATGCATAATACATGATTATGTGGTATCGGATAAAAGGTTGTTCCTATCTGTAGTTTGTCTAGTATTAAAAATTTTGACCCTTAATCGACCTGTGGTGACCTCTAGTGACCACATAGGTCAGTGCCATCTATCCCAGGTTGATCTTTGAGTCAAGATACCCAGACTAATTTTCATCTGCCAGGGTCTAGCTGTTTGGCTGGCCATAATGCACATAGCAAACAATTGCCAGCATTACATTAATAGGTCACAGTTAACCATGAGAGTCAAGCACTCAGATTTCAACAGAGGATTAGGTGTTATGATTGAACATAGCTTGACCTCACAGACATGAATGTCAGGTTCTTACAACAAGAAGAGTTTTCTTTCAATACTGCTGAAGCCGTATCTTATCACAGAGAAATAAAAAGACAGGCCTGGTTAGTCACTCAATACAAAACCATTACATGAATAATGTCTTATGGCAGCATGCCGTGTCAAGTATGATCAATTTAAAAAATAGGGAAAAGGGGAGATCAATGAACAAGTTACTTCTATCGCCTTTGGTTGCATCACTAGCAAGTCTGATATAAAAAAAAAAACAAGCGTGAATATTACCAGACACCAACTAAGGGATCAATATAGCATAAACATACATTGTAAATTGACCCCTCTTGCAAAATCCTTTTTTTAGTGGGGTTGATTTTGAAAAAAAATAAAAACGTTTTTGTAAACAAATAAGGAATAGATAAATCAAAATTTCAGCCCTCTAGCTCCATTGGTATCGCCTGTATACATGACACATACATGCATACATACATAGATAGCCAAGCAGATAGAATCACTTGAGTTCTGAAGAAATCTATGTTGATTACATTGACAGTTTTGGTTGACTGTCTCTAATATTGGAGGATTTTTTTTTCCATAGGATCACCTAACAAAATAAATGAAATGATAAACGAATTTTGCAAATTACAAACCATTTTTTCAAGATACATAATACTAATATGTTAGCTCTTCATAACAGAATTATTTTTTCTATGTATCAAATCACTGTAGTCCCACAAATGGCCTGCCTGACCAACCAGCCCAGTGAGCAACAGATTCTTCTGTCTTCATTTGTCTGTGTGTCTTTGTATGTCTCCCGGCACTCTTGGTCACATTTTTATGGCTAAAACTTTGAAAATTTGCCCCCCATCAGGCACATCTAAATATGCTTTTTTTGTTTTCTCAAAAAAGTTTTTTTTTGGTCTTTATGGTCATTTTGAACCAACAATGTCCAAATCTTGGATGTTGATGACATACTGGATATTTTTAGAGTGGCAGCTACAGTGTAATGGTTAACAAGGTCATCTTGTTCAATAATAGTGTTATAAGTTAAATCCTCACTGAATACCTTATAATTTTTAGTCTTGTTTTGGAGTCTTCTAGATGGCCATCTTCTTGTTGAACTGTCATGAAGGATTTTCTAAGACGTTCCAAAGGACATTTTTTGTGATAGGGTGGTGGGCAAAAGGATATACTCAGACTATATCTTAGTGGCAACCACGTCACCAGCGAATAATAATTCCGTCTTTTTATATAGGAACATTAAGTTAGAGTTACATAAAACAATTGTACTGCACCATTATCCTTTATTGACAATAAGGTTTCAGCTTTCAAACCTCTTCACTCTCAGTGAGGAAGCCTAATCCAGAGAGTGGGTGGTCAAATATCCCGTTTGTCCCTCTTATCAGTTCCTCATAGGATTTTAATCACATGAATCATAGTTGACATCATTATGTATTTCCTATTGGTGCTAGAGGTCAATGTTCAACCTGAGATAAGAAAAAAATGTTGAGATTTTGAATGGTGATTTCTGATGAAAATCATAGGGAAAAATGTTTCACGAGTGAAGATTGCTTTCTTCACTGCTATAACTGAAACAGTTCTACTGCATGGATTCGAGTTTTGGACACTGACAAGATAGTATAAGTTATCTTTTGATGGTTCATATACACATATGATGTGGAGTGTTCTCAGTGTTAGATGGCAGGATCTCATTTCAAATTTCATCCTTAATGGTAGACTTCCTCACATCAGGAATAAAATTGCTGCCAGGAGAATGGGTCTTGGTGGACATTGCCTTCATCATCATCATCTCATCATAAGCAAAATTTTACTCAGGAAACCAACTTATGGAAGGAGACTATGAGGAAGACCAATGAAAACTTATTGATGTATTGAAGAGTGTTGCTGATATCAATACAAAAGAAGATTTAACACCATGCATGATTAACAAGGGAATCTGGTAAGAGACAACAGGCTCACCTGTAGGCAACCTAACGAATGAATATCCAAGGCAGGCAGACAAGTTTTCCCAATTAGGAACACTGACACTTCACAGTCTTAGCTCTCATTTTGTCCCACTTACATTATATCACATTAATAATTGAATGGACACACATAATAAAAATCCCACTTAATAACAAAAAGTCCATAAGATTAACCTTTAAAAGCCTTGCTGATTATTGATAAAACAAGACAATGATGAAAACAGTTTTTATGTTAAGTACCAATAATTCATAGTTCTTTTTTGACATTAATTTGAATAAGTTTCATTTTGCCCCAAGACAATTCTAAAGTGTAATCACCTATCCAGTTCATAAAATTTGTCCCAATGTTTATAAAACACTTTAGAAACACATAACACTTTCTTTGAAGCATTATACATCAGAGATTGTGAAAAGAGCCATCGCTGTTAATTCCTCTAAACATTGGCAGAGCCAGGTCGAAAATTTGGTAGGGGAGGTCCAAGCAGTGCTGCCAACTCAAAAAAGTTTTTTTGCGCCAAATCAACCTTGTCAAAAAATGGCAGAATGCACCAAAAATATGATTAGTCATTTTATGCTCATTTCAATGGCAAGGAATGGCTAAAAAATATTAAAAATGGCTAGATTAGTCAAAAAGGCTAAAAATGAGCAAAAATAGCAGAAGAAATGGAGTTAAAATATGTTAAAAATGGCACTGCTTGTTGGATTTTTGCATTGCCAAAACAAGAAATGCATTGAATTTAGCATGAAAAGCAGTAAGTTGGCAAAACTGGTTTGCAGCATATGTATATAAGTTTTGTTAAAATGTAACCTTCAGGTCAAGTGTCACGATTTTTGAAAATTTTATATCTATTTCTGTCTTCCTGCTAGACTAGCTTAACCCTACTCCCAACCCCATAGCTGGACCACTCACCCCATAGCTCTGCCAGTACTCCGAAGAGGAGACTGATTTCTACACCATGCTAAATAATGTAGACCATAGGGTGAAAGCTCTTTCCCCTCTGATGATAATTGTAAAAGAATAGGTGAATATAAAGGATACTTTTAATATTTGATAAATTATATAGTGGATACTTTTAAATATTCCCCATTGCCCAAAAATAATGTGCTGTTAAGATCATAAAACATTATGTCCCAATCTGAATACTTGAAAAATTATTTCCACTTCTTTGGCAGACACCACTGCTGTTAGGGCATAGTTACCTCTAGGCTGTGCACATGTATGTATGCAAACACTTTTGCAACCAGTGCACCAAGGAAATTATTATGCAAACAGGTTAGTTAGCTAGAATTATGTAGTAATTAATAGTTATACCTATGCTTACCTCAAATAAAAAATTAAAAATATCCATTGATGTTTTATTCAATGGAACAACAAACTGAACTAAGTTCAAAATATAGAATAATATCTCAACTAAATAGATTATTTCATAAAATGTAACCATATCTTCATAAAATTAAAACATTTCAATACAGTTTGATGGGTCATGGGAGATATGCTGTGCTAAAACTTTCTTGAAATAATTTCAAATTTACATTCTGATAAGTATTCAGTGTACACTTCCTTTTATCACAGGGAAAAGAATTGCATAAAATGAGATTTTTTGCACACACTGACAACTAAAAATTAGGGGGGAGATTGGTTAAGGGTTCAAAAAAACCTAATAATAAAAAGAGCATAAAAATAGCCGGTGAGAGTTATTAATGTATATACTTTCCAATGTTGTAGTTGTATACAATATTAAACCCTTCCATCTATCTGCAATTTTAAAGACGTCTAGCTATAAGATAAAAACAAATGGGCTGTGGTAAAATACAAAGCAACAAGAAGTAATGAGAAACAAAGCAAAGATATAATATATCAACATCATCATCAACCTTATTATATATATATTATAGAAAGGATAGGAATTCAATTGAATCCTCACGAGAAGAAATCAAGCAAAGGATGTTTGGCAAGTTTTTGATAGAGCAAGCTGAAACTTTTTGAAGAAAATCCCATGAGTACTAAAAAGAAAGGTATACAACCAATGCATCCTATTGATAGTCACCTATGGAGCTGAAACATGGAACCCAACCAGAAGATTGACCCTCAAACTGAGAACCATGCATTATTCACAGGAGAGAATCATCTCACATGGAGAGACCATCAGACAGCACAATAGAGAAAAACAGGAGTCAGAGACATCAAAGGATCCATTAGAAAACTCTAATTGCAACAGGCTGGGCATGTTGCGAGAATGGCTGACAACTGCTGGACATCACAAATCACAACATGGATCCCCAAAGATCAAATGCAAAACTATGACCAGCAGAAAAATAAGATGGCATAATCCAGACAAGTTCAGAAAGTACTAGCTTTACAACGCCATGAAACAGAGGTCTGGCAAATTTTGGGAAAGTCAATGTCCAATGATGAACACTAAAAGACTGATGATGATTATGATGATCCAAATGAAGCCATTAGCTGCATTCATCACATTCAATCATTTTTTGCAATTTAATTAGCAAATTTCACAGGAATATTCAATAGAAACAGAACTGTCAGCATAGAAACAGTAACGAGGATTTGAAATTAATTGCCAGATTTGTATGAAAGCTTTTTTATATTGTATTCTCCTTGCTTCTTGCCGCTTCTTGTTGCTTCTTGTTGCTTCTCATGTTTTAAAAGGACTGGAAAGAATCAGCTTTAAAAGTGCATCTTTTTCCATTTTACTTTTCAAAATATTAGATGAGTCAGACAAAAAGACAAAACAAAAATATCATCAAATGAAGTTGAATTGTAGCTGTCCTTCAGAAAAAAGACTTTGTCTTTGAAGGTAGATAATTTGTAGTGTGAGTCAGGGTAGAGAGCTCTCATCTCATAAATAATTCAAACTAACTTCTCACAACATTATAAATGATCAGTTTACTCTTTGAAAATTACTGAAAAAGACAAAATCTGTATTTCTGGGCACTTCATAAAGCTTTAAGGTCATGAGAATTTTATACATATATGCCAACACTTCAGGAGTGTCTTAATTACATAGTCATTGAAAAGCTGTTATTTTTTCCCAAGCTAAACTGGTTTCTGATTTTTACTTTATTGGCGAGTCTATCTATATAATAAACAGTGTGACTCTTGTTTATTTACCTGTCTACAACGATGGACTCTTCCATTTTTAAAGATGTCAATTTTGCTGATAGAATATCTCCTACTCACCATTTAAAACAATGGACTCTTTCACCAGAATGAGTTCACTAGTTTCTTTTTTTTAAAATCATCTTATTGAAATTTAAATGTATTCGTGGTTTTTTTTTTTACTGTGATTAAGTAGTACACCAAATGAACCAGGAATGGCCTGTACCAATATAACACATAATGCAATCAGTATGTAAAGGCAGATTACTTAATTCTCATTAAAGATATACCTATTCTATTTGAAGATTAAACCACAGACTTCAACATAGCTCACGGTCTAAATGAGTTTTTCATCAATATAGAATCAGGATTTATCTAATAAGTAGCTGCAAAAGATGTTACTCTACTGTTACTAATATGAATCATTACTCGTAGATTGGATTGGTTCTATGGTTTTATGCGCCTAAAGTGAGACTTGAAATTTGTGCAAGAGTTTCATACACTCAAGGTGAGATTTAAAATTGGCCAAGGGTTTCATGTGCCTAAAGTGAAATTTGTGCTATTGGTTGTATTCTATCAACTATTTTTCCCAGTTTGGAGTACACCCTTAGGACCATCATGACCTAAGCAACTACCTATGTTTTCCTAATGAACGGGACAGTTCTGCTAAGGGACCCTGAGGAAGTTCAACAGTGTATCTTCAGGAATACAACACAAAGTATTATTTTTATTTAATTTTTAGATGAAGCAGAAGAATGCCTATAGATTTTTGTGTTTCTTAATCATTGAAGCTTCTGTGACTGAAGTGATTAGGACAACTTTCATGAAAAATGGGCTCCAAAGGTATATGATACAAGTTCAAGTCCTGTCAGAAATAGTTGTGAATAAGGGATGCAGCTCATAAGTAAAGTTGGAAGAAAAAGATCTGTTCCAAAATTAACAGTAACAAAAAATTTATATCCGTGGATACAATCAGCATCAACCCAACTCATACACAAGGCAACTTCTTGAATGATATTTCTGCGGATTATAGTTGGTAACTGTCCAATAATTTTTGGTATGCAAACCATGGGGAAATGAATAAAAAATAAGAGGATCCCATTAATCCTAAAAAGAAGGGTGTATAACCAATGCATCCTCCCAATAGTCACTTATGGAGCTGAAAAATGGAACCTAACCAAGAGGCATATGCGCAAATTGAGAATCATGCAACATGCACATGAAAGAATTATGCTAGGCCTCACATGGAGAGACCACAGGACAGCGCAGTACATCCAAGAAAAGACAAGAGTCAGGGACATCATAGAATCCATTAAATATCTCAAATGGCGATGGGCTGGCCATGTTGCAAGAATGACAGAAAACCCATGGACATTGCGACTCACGACATGGATCCCCCAAGATCAGAAAGTACTGGCTCCGCGACGCCCATGATAGAAAAGTGTGGCAAATCCTGGGAAAGGTCTATGTCCAACGATAGACGTTAAAAGACTGATGATGATGACTGTCTAATATGTGAGACTAGTAGAATGTTAACATCATGCTGTTTGATGCAGTTCTAACTTGATTTTTCAACTTAATCTTCCATTGGACAGGTTTGTAGTTAGTTCTAAGTAAGGTTTTTCATTCCAGTTTTGGCACTGCTTTTAAAGACTTTTAAAGACATGTGGGACTGCTCTAACCCCAATCAAAACAAAGTTTGTTTCAAAACAAGGATTATGTAATGAAATAAATAACTACCAGTGAAGACCGAAAAAGTAATCTTTCAGATAATTCAAATTTGAGTCCTCTTAAGCAATGTTGTGCCCCTGGTGTCTTCGTTGCAGCCACAGCTAGCGCCCACTATCAAATGTGACTTCATGCCAGAGCTTAGCATAACAACTACCTCCAGGCAGAACTCAGGGTGGGACATGTGGGGGATTTAGAATTAAATTTATTTTCCGTCGCCTAGGAAGCATGATCAGTAGCTCGCATCATACAGCCGCTGAATCAGATACATTTTGTGTGTATACCATGATATATTAAGGACAGTGGTTAAAGTGTAAAAAACAACAAAAAGGTGAACTCTCACACTTCTCGTTTTCTAGTTCTTTGCTGAATGAAAAATTTTGGTTCCCACTGGCATGGCTGTCATTTTGATCAAGGTTTGAGCCTTGGTCAAGGAGTCAGACAATGATAAAATGGAAATCAATGTAAAATTACATGCTCAAATCCCACCTAGGTCATTATAACCAAATTCTGTGATGGGAACCACAGTTTCCAACCTTGTTTACATCTGACAGTTGACCTCAAGGTCATTTATCATGTAGACAATAACAATTCATTTTATTCTACTTTTTAATGATTGAAATATTTTTATCAAAGCTTTCAAAATTTTTATAAGAAACTATAGACGAGGCTTGTTTTCAAACGCAATATGTTGCAATTACACAAGTTTGATGCAGGAAAAACTGACAGAAAACTTTTAATAACAATAAAAGCTACAGTCTAAAATTCCAAAGTACTTCAATCTAAGTGCAACTGATCATGACTTCACAGTTTTACATGCTTGTAAAATTGACACCACTTGTGCCGGTGCAATGCATTAGCCAATGAGGTTTTACTGAGGCTGTGCACTGCTACGCACATTGGGAAGCCTTTGGACTCGTCCTTGAGCTCTCCTATTATTACTCGGCCCAGCTGCGGGGGATCCGTTGCCCCAGGGCAGTATTGCTCCATTGCACATAAAGGAGCAGGTCGGGATTGTCCTGACATTTTCATGGTGGAGGTTGTTTTAGCAACCACGGTTGTTTGACAACCAAAGTCACATCGGCTGGAGCCGTTTTTGGATGGATGGATCAAGCGGAGAATCACCTTAGGATGGCAAACTTTCGGCAAAGCAAGCTCAACCTTTAAAAACAAGACGATCCCGATAATTCTAAAAAGAAGAGTATACAACCAATACATCCTCCTGATAGTCACTTATGGAGCTGAAATATGGAACCTGACCAAGAGACAAACCCGCAAACTGAGAAGCATGCAACATGCACATGAGAGAATCATACTTAACCTCACATGGAGAGATCACAAGATAGCACAATATATCAGAAATAAAACGGTTGTCCGAGACATCATAGAATCCATTTGAAAAACTCAAATGGTAATGGGCCAGTCATGTTGCAAGAATGAAAGACAACCGATGGACATCACGACTCACAACATGGATCCCTAGAGATCACACGCGAAACTGAGGCCGACAAAAAACAAGATGGAGAGATAAAGTACACAAATTCCGAAAATACTGGCTCCGCGACGCCCATGATAGAGAAATGTGGCGGATCCTGGGGAAGCTCCATGTCCAACGACAGACATTAAAAGACTAATGATGAAGATGATGATGATGATGCTGCATCCAATCTGCTGGTATTATAACTAGAGGGATGTCTACCGAAGCTCGAAATGAACAGCTACTGGGCTTGGATTAGTTGAAGTGAACAGTAGTCTCCCAAATAGATACCGTTTAGACCACGCTTCTTAGTGATCGGCAAATGAATAAATATTGAAGCTTTCTCATATATCTAATGTTAAATGAATGGTTCAAGCATAGTACACTTTTGTGGGAAGAGAAAACAAACAATTTCTGAAAGATTTTAGTTAATTTTAAGTGGTAAATAATAGTGAAGAAATAGAATTACTTAGTTTAAAAGCCATCCTCAGTCATTAAATGACATATGGCCCAGTCATTTAGGACTTAGAGTCACTGAAAGGTAAAATAGACTTCTGGAGGTCAAGTAAGGGCTATTTATTAGGAAGAACTGCCTGTATAATCAGGTAGGGTTGCCAACTCGAAAAATTATTTTCATGCTAATTTGACTGTCAAAAAGAGCTAAATTTACGAGAAAATAGCCCAAAATGTCCAAAACACACCAGAAACGTGCTAAAAATGGTCGAAAACACGTAAATAATCGCCAGAATAATTAAACACGCCCGCGCTGATCTAGGGTTTTTTTTCGCCCTACCAAAACCAAAAATACGCTAAAATTGGCGTAAAAAGTGATCAATCAGCAACACTGTAATCTAGGCTGATCAATATTGCCAAATCAAATCTGAATTTTTTCGGCTGAAACAGCTTCAAAAATTGACTAAAATCGGCTAAATCTTCTCCACTTTCGACTAACTTAATGCTTAAAAATGTTCTCAAATAATATAACTATGTCAAGACTCCAGAACGAATCATTAATACGAATTGTTAATTCAACTTTGATAAACTTACTTTCGTTAATTTGCAAAAAAAAAAAAAAAGGTATCTGACTTCTGAAATATTCTGAAAGCAATAATAAATTTGGTTTATCAAAAATATTTTATCACGTCGTTTGATTTGTTTTAACTGATCTTGACCATCGTTCCTTTGAAAGTTTTCGTTTTTCTCAAGAATAAGTAACTTTGATGGTGAATTGTCTCTGAAGTTGTTGACCTATTTACAATGAACGTATATTGTGAAGCTCAACCCTTACTTTGAGTTTTTCAGCTAAAACTTTATTTTTTAAAAGTGGCTTAAATTGGCCATTTGGCTCCTCTGTAATCAAAGCCGATATCAAAGTGCCTTAGTCCCGATGCGAATTAATTACAAAAAATAAAAAAGAAAGACAATAAAAAATGCTACCCACTTCCTGTGCACCTAGCAGCCTGTTACAGACGAACTTTAGCTTCTAATTTACTCTTGCCTGTTGAAAGTTTGGAGACGGAACGTCGGGAGGAAGGAAGGAAGGAAGGAAGAAAGGACGGGGAGGGGACACTGCGGTCAGGTGACAGATCTGGTGAGTCACAGCAAGGGTGACAGGTGAATGCCTTCATCCAGAAGCCATCAGGCAGAGCACAGGAATACTTCTATTCAAAAGGGTGTTGGGGATATCCACCACCCTCATGGTGTGTGTTGGGGAGGGAGTACTGAGAAATCTTGGCTCGGACACTTTTCTTTATCTGTTTTTCTCCACTTCTTCCCAGCTCTGTCCCATCGTCCCGTCCCCGTAAAAGGCCACACTGGGAGATATGTACATGAAGGAGGGTAAGAAAAAAAAAGTAGAAGAAAGGCAATTTTGAAAGCAGTATGAATAAAAGTCTTTGTTAGAGATTTTGTTTCAGTAAAGAAGCCCAACCTTCTCAATAAAACCCCAACACACCACCTCAACAAGTGGTCACCCGTTAAATGTCATTAGATACACACGTTCGAATCAAAACACCCACGTTAAACCAGAAACCTCGACTTCCGTTTACTTTCCATACAAGAAAAAACAAAACAGTTAACAAAAAGAAACACCATTATATAGATATGAAGAAAACAGGCAGGACATTGTCATTTTTATATAGATTCAACAAAACACATCGTCTTAAATCATCATCATTATAATTATTAGTCTTTTATCGTCTGCCGTTGGATATAGACTTTCCCCAGGATTCGCTAGTCTCTATCATGGGCGTCTCTGGGCCAATACTTTCTGAACACCGCCAGTTCGTCTCGCCATCTCATATTCTGCATTTGATCTCTAGGAATCCATGTTGGGAGTCGTGATGTCCAGCAGTTATCAGCCATTTTTGCAACATGGCCAGCCCGTTGTCATTTGAGTTTCCGAATGGATTCTATGATGTTTGGACTCCTGTTTTTTCCTCTAATATACCGTGCTGTCTCGTGATCTCTCCTTATGATGTTGAGCATGATTTTCACCTGTGCACGTTGCATGGTTCTCAGTGTGGTTCCCAAACTCAGTAGCACACACAATAGTGTGCTGCAGCTATCTCCCAAATGTGCCATGTAACTTTTTCAAAGTACGCTAACAACTTGATACGTACTTCGAGTAACGTCTATCAAGTACATTTGACAAAAAGTGACATGTCTCTAATATAAACTTGAATTTGAAATCTATTTATTTTTTTAAATTTTTTACAATATTCTTTTTTGTTATTAATAAGAAGAAAGATTTTAGAAAATTACCAACTAAAAATGATATCAGTAAATAATATATATTTGGAAGACAATCATGTTTGTAAACTTGTTCACACTTGCGAACCAATTAACCACGAGAACTTGCATAAGGAAGATTTAGCCCTAATTACACAAACATTTTTAAAATTCATCAAAAATAAACTAATGAGCCAGAGCCGATTTCATTCTCCTAAGATTTATGAAATCTCAATGAAATATCTTTCACATGCCAAAAAAACTATCAGAAACTTGAATGGCAATAGGCAGGCCATGTTGCTAGAATGAAAGACAACCGATGGATATCACAGCTCACAACATGGATCCCCAGAGATCACATGCAAAACCGAGGGCGACAGAATACAAGATGGAGAGATGAACTAGACTAATTCAGAAAAATAATGGCTCCACGACGCCCATGATAGATAATTGTGATGAATCCTGGGGAAGGTCTATGTCCAATGACCTACGTTAAAAGAGTGAAGAAGAAGAAGAAGAAGAAGAAGAAGAAGAAGAAGAAGAAGAAGAAGAAGAAGAAGAAGAAGGAGGAGAAGAAGAAGAAGAAGAAGAAGAAGAAGAAGAAGAAGAAGAAGAAGAAGATAGAACTAAAAGATTTTATTTTTTTAAAATCTTTTGGTGCTTTATTAAAATACAGTGCACATTTTTGGATTTTACAAAGCTTTCTAGGCTATATATATATTTGCAAGAAATTTTTTTTATGGCTTTGAAAAAATATGTCATTAATAGATTAATGTTCATGCTCTTATATGCTTCTGAAACATTGGTTTTAGAAAGAATGCTATTTTACTTATCGATAAATATAAAATTACAAAGATATTAAATTATTGCAATATATTTTAAAAGAACATTTAAAAAAGTGTATAGTAGGTGCTAACTCTGAGCCTTGAATGTGTCCAGTGTACAAGTATCATATCTGTTCTAGTTCTGCCACAAAAATGCCAATCACAAGATTTTGTGTGATCTCAACCATTTAAGCAACAGAGGAAAAGAAAAAAAAGGGTTGATGAGTATGCAGTACGCTCGTATAAAAATCTTATTTATAAATTAGTAAAATGTTTTTGTTCAATTCATTCAATTCTAACAGTATGTTTACTCAAAGCACTCATTCATACTTTATTTTGAAAGGAGTTTCAGATTTCTTATCCTGATTATGGCCCAATATATACCAATGTAATCCACCCAGATTGTGTGATGGTTAGGGTGTCTGCCTCAAGTACAGAAGATCCCAGGTTCAATTCCCAGTGTAAGCAAACTATTCTTAAGGACAAATTTTCCAGTGAACTCCACAGCTAATTAAGTACAGTCTAAGCTGTGTGATTGGGGTGGGCTTGCATAAACCATGAAAGTGGTCATAAAAACATTAGGTTATAAAATCCTGGTCTCGACTAGATTTGCAAGGAACACTAAAAAAGTGGGACTTTGTTACCAGCCATAATACACCATTGGGAGTGTCTCTTGAGAGACTGACACTTTATCTATATACCAATGTATATCCATATTTTAATGGTATAAAAAATTGGTGTGCCACCTAGATCAAATGTATTTCCAGAGAGCTGTTGTACAATAAAACCATGGCTTTAAAAACAAGCATATCTTCAGTAGAAATAATTGATAGAGGCATTTGCATAATTTAGTTCCATGGCTACAAGCTGAATGGACTGAGGTACTATGCAAGATGGGCATAACCATAAGTTGGTCTGATTTCAGTTTATTACTAACTTTGGCTTAATGGGGCACAAGGCCACAATAGTGGAGCATCTTAACTCTTTGTTTATGGGAAGCCAATTTAGTGACCGCCTCATGAATTTCAGCAACACAAAGATCATGTGCAACAGTCACATCGAAAACAAAAACACAAAGATCAAAATTGAAGACGACAAAGTAGACCATTTCATCTATCTCCATGAGACCTTCAAAAGAATAAGAAATCAAATGAAAAATCACTCTAGGATGGCATGCTTTTGGCAGAGCAAACTTAATTTTCAAAAACAAGAAAATCCCATTAATCCAAAAAAGAAGGGTATACAACCAATGCATCCTCCCTATAGTCACTTATGGAGCTGAAACACAGAACTTAACCAAGAGACAAATCCGCAAACTGTGAATCATGCAAAATGCATACAAAAGAATTATGCATAACCTCACATGGAGAGACCTCAAGACGACACAATATATCTGGGAGAAAATAGGAGTACGAGACATCAAAGAATCCATCAAAAAACTCAAATGACAATGGGCTGGCCATGTTACAAGAATGACAGATAACCAATGGACATCATGACTCACAATATGGATCCCCAGAGATCACATGCACAACCGAGGCAAACAGAGTACTAGATGGAGAGATGAACACGACAAATTCAGAAAGTACTGTCCATGTTAGAAAAGTGTCGTGAATCCTGGGGAAGGTCCGTGTCCAACAACGTCCAACAACAGATATTAAAAGACTGATGATGATGGTGATGATGATGATGATGATGATGATGATGATGACACATGAGCAGACACAAATATTGATATGTTCTGACACCCCAGGAATTAAGACCCACCGATCCTAATCTAACTTTGGGACATTGATCAGACAGTGCATGTTATATTTGCTGTTTATCTGCCCATGTAAGCTTTCTTGCTCCCAGAATCATGGTCCTCCAGTCATTATCTAGCTTGTATAGCACCTGAGTGTCAGTATGAGTTGGGGGGTGGGGGTGTCAGTGCTTAAAAAAGGTTAATTTCATGAGAGGTTTCAAGTTCAATATTCAGTGTTCCCAGCTTTGGTGTATACTTTGTCTGTCATGCAGTGCTCGATTAACTGTGTAGCAAGAGTAGCATATGCTATGGAACCCACAATTCCTAAGTCTCTGTATTAAATCCTTACAATTCTGCACTTCCTCCATTGCTATAGTACCATACTGACCACAACTTTGATGAATGACTAGATGTTTGAGATCAGCAACCCTGATTAAAGGTGATAATCGTGGTTGATATTTTAACACAGTAATTAATGAGAGTAGGGTATCTACGTGATACATATACAACACATAGACATAAAGGCATTTATAACAATCATAGCATCAAAATTTCAAGTGATGCGAAAAAATTCCATTGAAGAATAAATATGGTCAGAATAAATTCTGCTTTTGACATCAATGTCATTTTCCATGGAAAAACATCTGAAATAGAGTGAAAAAACACCAAGAAACATTTAGATTCTGACAAACCTAAATGTTATTGTCAAACCTGTCAGAATGAGACTCAAAAAGGTCAGAAAAGCTTTCTTTCCAAAAATTTAAAAAATATATTTTTAGAGGGAGTCCAGTGGAGTACTGATGCCAATTTTAAAGTCTGTAGACAAAATGATATGGTTAGGAGTGCTGGAACACACAAACAAACACATGCATACACACACACATATAATAAAAGATAGAATCCTTCACCATCTTTGGTGGCTACAGTTGTTCAGCTATGACTGAAAAGTCAGATATTTTTGTCATAGCATCTGGCCACATAGCAGTTGAAAAAATTGAATTACTTTGCTAATAAATGTATCTATTTTGATTTTTAGGGGTATTTTCTTAATCTGGGGTCTCTTTACTATAATTATTAATAGGTTATACCTGTGATATGAGTTTTGTAAATAGCTAATACAGCCTTGCATCACCTGTTCAGATTATATTTTGATAGAATGGACACAACTCAACCGAGGAATGAGTCGATCATGTGCGATGGAGCAAAAAATATGCCCTGCACAACATAAGATACCATGACACATACATATTCACCCAAACACCTATATTGTGCATATGTTTTCTTGGCCTTTCCTGAGAGAACAAATGTTATCCTTTTCATTTCTCTCACTAAGTCATAAGCTCAATCCAGTGAGGTGTGTGTTTTTCACTTCTTTCTTCTAACTTTCCCAGTCTGAAGAACAAGAAACAAACACAAGTACAGTCTCTTTAATAAGCCAACAATAACATGATGAATTATTGTTATATTTCTATCAATTGAAGTTGAGCTATGAAAGTACAATGGTGAATTTCCCGTTATCTGCAGATAATTGGTTTCAAGTTCTCATAGGGGTGTATCTATGATCGAACATAGGTTGATAGGACATAAGTCCATGTATGACTTATTCAATAATGATGCAATTAAACAATAGAATATGGATGGACCTCTCTAAAGTAAAAAGAATAAATAAATAGAATAAAAACTCTACAAATGAGTCTTAAAAAAGTTACGTAGAGAAACTACTCTAATTTACTACACCTAAATTCATTAGTTTTGTCTCAAAGAGCATTTACTTGCCTAATAGATGCATATACTTTGAGACAAAAGTATATGTATTCATTAGTCAAGTAAGCATACTTTAGTCAAATAAAAATCATCATCATCATCATCAGTCTTTTAATGTCCATCGATGGACATAGACCTTCCCCAGGATTTGCCATAATACTTTATCATGGGCATCACAGAGCCAGTATTTTCTAAGTTTGTCCAGTTCATCTCTCCATCTTGTATTTTGTCAGCCTCGATTTCACATGTGATCTCAGGGGATCCATATTGTGAGTCGTGATGTCACTGGTTGTCTGTCATTCTTGCAACATGGCCAGCGCATGGCCATTTAAGTTTTCAAACAGATTCTATCATCTCGAACTCCCATTTTCTTCCTTATATACTGTGCTGTCTTGTGATCTCTCCATGTGAGGTTAACCATACTTTGAAACAAATAACGAATTTAGATGAAACGAATTAGAGTAATTCTTAAAAGTTTTTTCTGAATCACATTTTTTTTGAGTATCCAAAATGACGAATCATTTTAACTTTTGAAATTTTCTAGTCAAATATTTAAGAAGAGAAGGTGTAAATACAGAATAATTTCTCCTGCTCATATGAGTTAGTTATTTTTACTTTTTTAGGGCTTTTGCTGAAAAGTAATGGTTTGGACTCTTTTTTCTATAATTTCTATTTTCTTTTCATATTTCTAAAATTGATAACATTTGCATCTAATCTTAAAAAACATTTTTAACATAACTTAAGATAATGGCCATACATGTGAAGGATAGATAAAATTATTTCATCCTACTTGGGTTTTTACAAAAAAAATTGTTATCAGTACAGCTGGTGTGCTCAACCAAATTTTTTTGTTTTATGATTACTGCAGCTATATTTTCATTTTTACTTCCTCTGATGTGAAATTATTAAATCTACTGTATATACTTGTGCATAATATGGAAATTTAATTTTTTTAAATTTAAAAAAAAACATGAAAATATTACATGTCAAATGCACTGATATTATGTTTAAGGGGCCTGTTATCAAAGCTCAATGTGGACAGTTATAGGACTTGGATGTGTTTTAGTCCTCCAAATACACAGGTGAACCATTCATCTTATAGTCTAGTGTATATAGTAGGATGAAAAAATGATATAAAAGTATCACATAATTTGCATTATGATTAAGTGATATTCATTAAATTCTGAATTGTAGTCATCAATGGTATTTAATAGATAAAACTGGGGATTTAGATGATCTTCCACCTTTATAGCCATTAGAAATAGTGGGATTATTCACGTATGGATCAACACTTCTGCCAAGGATCAGAGTATCTGAGTATTCTAACGTCTGTGAGTATGTTTCTCTCTGTCAAATATACACATGAATGTTTATTTCGTATAAACATACACCCACACACACACACATAGAGATTAAGAAAGGAAACCATAAAAACTTTCAAATAAAATTTAAAATCAACATTAAAACCCAACTAAAAGAAATAGATTTCTTATATGTAACATTCAATCTAAAAAAATAACTTACTAACCAATTTAAAAAAGAAAACTATGAACCAAAATACATGAACACATCTTCCACCTTTAATCATCAAACAAAGCCATCAGTCCATCAGCTGCAGAATATCTGACAAATCCTTAAATGAAGACGCAATAGAAGAAGATGAAAAAGCACTAAAAATAGAGGATTTTCTACATTAACATTCACCCCATGCCAAAAAAATAACCAAAAAAGAAACAGCATATGATTCAATCCATTATATAACAAAACTGTCAAAACAAATGTAGGCAGAATATTCCTCAGTTTGATTGATAAACACTTCCCATGACCAGACAAACTCCACAAAATATTTAAGAGAAATATGGCAAAAGTTATAAAAAAACATAAAAGATCACAAACACCAAATATGACTAGATGTAACTGCAGAAAGATTCACATGCCTATCGAAAGGAAATTACCTTAAATCCATTATTGTATACAAAATCACCAACAAATTCAAAAGAAATAAAAAAAAAACATACATAAGAATATTGAAAGGAACATTTTAACATGAAAAATATAAACACAAACTATTATCTATGGAAATTACGTATGAACATAACACAGCACTATCAAAATACATATGAGAACTCAATAGAAAAAACGAAAAAACACTAGAAATAACATGGACAGTAAAAAAAAAAAAGGACAACCACTTGTAACACGTGAAAAAGATGTACCCAATGTTTAGAGAGAAAATTAGCAATCATAACTTTCCCTCACCCCAAAATACATGTAAACAAGAGATCAGAACTAATTTGTACTTTTAATTCATTCCGGTACCAGCTTGGAAATATTGATACATTTTGGTAATTTCCCCCCAAATCTAAATTCTATGTGATAGCTGAGCAAAATATTTTAAGATATAGAGTTGCGCTTTCTCTAAGGCGCTTATAAACTTCATTGAAATTTGAAGTAGTAGGATAGTACTACAGTTTAGTCTTGCATGGAGCGGGTAGAAAAAACCACTTCTACTGTTAATACTTATTACTAATTAGTCAGAAAAACAGAAAAGATGAAAGAAAAACTTCATTTCAATGAAAATAAGGATGGAAATTAAGCATTTTTTAAGAATTTGAATTAAGTTTGATTAATTTCTTTTAATTTATTAATATTTAGCATGTTTTGATTTTGTATTGATTTTGACTTCTATTTATCTTGCCTCATCTAATGTTAAAGATAAATAGTAAAATGAATGTTTGTCTCGATTTGTTACTTTTGTGGAGAATTTGGCTCTTTTGGCCGAGGTTTTTGCCGTATTTGAAAAAAAGCTCTGTGGCAGACATAGTCAAGTAAAGTGATTTTTTCTTTTCATGGGAAAAATCTACAAAATTTGGGATAATGTGGAGTATATAAAAAAAAGAGGTCATTCACGTCTGCACTGCCACATTGAAGAGAATGTTATGTATCTAACACTGAGGTCAGGTTGGTGTTTGAACCCAGGTACAAACTAGGACCCTTAATACTGATTTTAAAGCAGGCAAATTCATCATCCTATGAAACTCATTGCCCGATGAAACTCATCACTCCTTTCCCTTTCATTTATCACTAGTAAGATTACCGGCATATTATCAAACTCTTGCTCAAGACTCACTACATATGTATCCAAGTTTAGTCAAAAACTAGAAAAAGAAGTAATCATAGGATAAATTACTTCTCTCATCTTTTGTTGGGTAGTGAGCACTAAAAAAGTGAATTTTCAAAAAAAATAGAGTGTAATTGCAACTGACTACAATCTAAGTGTCTAATTTAACATAAACTTGCATTGCAAATTGAAATCCCCACTCAAAACCTATCTGGCAGGAGGATTTTAAAAAAACAAAAAATAAGCTTTTCCTAGACATAACAAGGAGTAAAAGTTCAAATATTCAGCCCTCCAGCTCCATCTGTTCAGCCTGTATGAATGATTGATACATACATGCATAGCCAATCAGGAGTGTTGCTATTTTCTTCTGAAAAAGTGCTAAATTAACATGGGCGGGCTTGACATTATGGCTACATTTTTCATTTTTGACTTTATGTCGCATCTTTTTAGAGTGTTTTGGCAATTTTGGTAATTTTTTAAGCCTTTTTTAAAAAGTGAATTCAGTACTTTTTAGAAGTAAATCTAGCACAGAAGTATTTTTTGAATAGACAACACTGATAGCCAGCCGCTCAAACCAGCTCAAAAACTGAAGAGTCCAATGTTGAGAGTTTTAGTTGAGGGTTCCTGATAATTTGTCTGTCTTTTATTCAACTTCATTGTTATTTGAAGGTCTATTTTTCAGCATTTTATAACTGTGAGTCATTTTGACTTGAACAAAAATTCAGACTTTAAAGCAGGTCAACTTTTGAGCAACTCGATTTTATCTGATTACTTATCATGTGAATAAAATTTCCAAATTTGGCTTGTTGGTTACCTTGGTTAGAAAGCCTCGCTTACATTACAAGTGCTGAGTTAGTGATGATCATCATAAAACAAAATAATTTATTGTAAAATCCCTTACAGGCTGTGGTGATTCAAATTATAAAAAAAATTGATAAATGAAATACAATTACCCTATTGCAAGACTATATGTCCGTTTGGGTGGGAATTTTTTTCATTTTTTGCAATAACTCTCAAAGTTACGACTGAAATTTTATAATTTATACATCACCCTATATAACTACCTGAGGTTCTCCAATGATGTCAGGAAAAAAACTTTTGAAGAAACCTGGCATATAAAAAAATGGCCAACAAACCAATACTTTGGAAGTACGTACAACTTATTCTGCATCCAATTCAAACTTTGATTCACATCTGCATACCTTGAACTTTTTAAAACAATCAACATTACAATAATATAACATCTCATTTTTACACACCAACTCATTATACCTTATATACAAGATGTACCCGAAAACATTATCATATTTTATTATGTATACTACATCATACACTCTTCACATTATACACAAAGATATTGATGAAACATTTCCCATATAAAGATCTTGTTATGACATGTATTTTCCATTGATTGAATGAAATAAAAGTAATTTGTTTTCCTGAAGGCTGTGTTATTTTATCATTATGATCTATCGAATGACCCCATACTGTTGAATCAACTTTTAGTAATTTCTATTATAAACCCAATTTCATATTATGGAGAACATCCAAGCCTCCATAAGCCATTTATAGAAATACAATAATCATCCAATATAAAAGATAAGTTCAATATGTCACCTAATTTTACACCTTGGAAAATCCAACTTTACTTCAGATCAGTGGCAAAATGTGATGTCAGCAGCCAACTTCTGGTTCCAAACAAACATTTCGTACTAGCGTTTTTACATAGAGAATATCCTACATGTTTCTGTTTTCATTGTTTTTTGGTTAACTCAACTGTGATCAGCCAGATTATACTGAATAAGACATTTTGATCATTTTTAGTTATCCTTTTGAATTTTCGATTGCTTTTCCCTTCTGAAAATTTCAGCGCGAGCAATTCATCATGAAAACTCATCATTACTCTATACGGATGTTTCTTCATGCTTGTATGTACTTATCTTTTTAAAGTATCATCAAAATATGAAAAATTACAGTCCAACTAACTGAAAAAACGACAAACAATGTAAAAATACAAATGTTTGTTTGGAACTTGAAGCCAGTGGATGACATCAGCACTTTGTCACTCCATTAACAAAAAATGCATAAATTATGTTATTACAATTTATCATAAAGTTGTCATATATGAAATGTTTTTTTAATTGTAAGATAGATGATAATAATAATCAACAGAGAATTGAAAATGTTTAATCAAAATATGAATTTTTTGAATCAATAACCTTTTTTAAATGATCCTCAATAATAATAATATGCAATCTCTATATAATTCTTTTGGCTTAGGTCAAAATTCAGTAAAAGCATAAATTATGGCTTCCTTATTATTAATCTTTTTGTCATGCATATAAAGTTCAAAATGATTGAAAAGATTACAATCTGTGGCGGGGGGATGTGGATGATGCCGTAAGAATTCTTATCCCAATTCTCTAAGCTTAGACATAATCAACTGAGAGCTATGGATGTCAGGCACTGTCTTGGAGTATTTTAATCAGTTCATGGGACTCATTTTTCCTCAACTTCAAGTCTTTTCTATTGCCTTGAGATGATGTGATATGTTTGAAGTTCCAAAGTTTCCAGAAAGTCCCCAAAATGTTCTTTGTGGGTCATTGGCCCCTGCTGTCAATATTGAGTCTCCTGCAAGGTTTATAATTAGTACCCATACTTCAAGACCTAAATCCATTGAACAACACTGAACAATTGACCCAGTGTCCACTTTGAATGCTTTGTTGATGTTATCAGTAGCTTGAGCAGCATTATGTCCTAATTCATACTTGGAAATTAGACTAACTTCTCAGAAACTATTACTGGTAAAGGTTTAAAAACCTCTAATAATAGCAAATCATATCCCTATTTACATTGAATCCACAAAAAAATGCAATTCCATGAGTAAATCTTTCACTTTTAACATTTTATCCAATAAAGTAAAGAAAAAACACAATATTTTATGTGTTACAGACTAATAACTTTCTATTCAATATGAGATAAATGTGGAAAAAACATCAGTCAAAAATGTTGATACTATCCAAAAATGATTGTAAATCTACTTTTATTCCCCATAAAAAATCCAGAAAGGAAATACTAGCTGAGAAAGAAATGTGACATGTTATTATATGTACAATTGTAATATTGTATAAAAACATTTCCAAAACAAGTAATGGATTTTGGAGGTAAGCAAAACTGTTAGCATCCTAATGTCAAAATACTTAGGAAAGCTTCTATGTATGGCTATTCTGTTTTTTCTTGTGTATTTATTCAGTTATAAAAAATGTTTAGTATCTATTAAAAGGAATATTTCTTTCCCATAGTATATGGATAAACTTTTTCTTTCTGGTTCATGAATCATTTATATCATTTGTTGTGGTACTGGATGTGTACTGTATCAAAGATGTGAAATGCCAGACAATCTCCAAGACTACGAAAAATCTACAAGATGCTCTCTACAGTGCAACAACAACAGATATTAATCAATGCTTTTTGTGCAGTTTGCCACCAATTTTCATCTTTTTCTCATTCACTCCTTATATACAATTGCAATCTCTCTCTCTCTCTCTCTCTTACAAACAGTCAACCAAAACTGTCAACATTAAAATAGGTTTCTTCATTTTCCAAGTTATTCTTTGCTGGCTATGTATGTGTTGCGTATACAGGCCACACCAATGGAGGAAGAGGGCTGAAAAATTTAAACATTTATACCTTATTATGTCTCAAGAAAACCTTTGGTTTTTTTTTGTTTTCCATAACCGGTTTTTAAAATTGGTTCAATTTACAAATGTAGGTTTATGCTAAATTGGTCCCTTAGTTTGTGTTCAGCTGTGCAAATGCCTGTTTTTCTTTCCAGTTCATATATAGCTATGATGAAGTTCAGTTAACAGTGTAAGTTTCAATTTTCCATATTTTGGACTATTGTCTCAATATATGAAAAAATATTCCAAGATATAAAGAGAAAAAAACAATATTTCATGTGTTACAATCTAATAACTTTCTATTCAATATGAGATAAATCCTCCTCCAACTTTAAATAATTTTTCCTCAGCCCATGTTGTAACCTCCAAGAAAATATCATTGAAATTGAGAACATTTGGAGATATTGTGTTGAAAAGCATACATGGATACATGAATATATGATGGAAATGAAAAAATTGTGTTTCACTCAGAAAAAATTCCTTATATATACCATCAAAATTCGAACAATTTTTCTTCACCCAATTGTCAACCGTTCTAGGAAATTTCATTGGTGAATGTATGAAATTATCCGATCTGCTCCTAATTTTGATCATCTCTCCCTTATCCCATTCCCAACCGTTCCAAGAAACATGGAAATTCATTGGAAACTTTTGGAAATATTGAGTAGACATATAGCAACAATGGAGGTGAGGTAACTGTAAAAACTGTCACATTTTCTTGAGATATAAGATATCCAAAAATAAAGCTAAAATTTGATAACGAAAGAGTTGTTTTTTTCTTTTCTTAAATGCACCAAGATGAAAAACTGGAATCTAACTTTTTTTGTCATATTTTAAACTAAATCTCATAACAAATTGGAAACACATACTACTACCAATACCAGTGTCACTAAAAACTCAATGATAATCAGCTCACAAATAGTTATGATTCAGGGAAGGTATCAGTGGAAAAATTCTGGATCCGCCCTAAAATTTAATCAATTCTTAGCCCGTGGCCAACCCTCCAACAAAATGTTATTGGAATTCATTGAGAATGTTGGGAAATATTGTGTGGACAAACAAGTGTGAATACATAAATGTATGAAAAAGAAAATTAAAAAATATCTCTTTGCCAAAGAAAATTCCTGGATCCATCCCAAAACAATTCTTCCTTATCCTAAACTTTGAGGGAATTTCATAAAGATTTATTGGGAACTATTGGGAAGATATTGAATGGACATATAACTACGATGCTGGTGAGGTAACTGTAAAAGATTACTGGATCCGTCCGAAAATTTTATCATTTCTTCCATGGTCTATTGTCAATCATTCAACAAAATGTCATTGAAATTCATGGAGAACTTTTGAAGATAATGTGCAGACATATATATATGCTGCAGGGGAAGAAACTGAAAAAATTCCTGGATTTGCCCCCAAATTTGACCATTTCT